>VXBW01006284.1:338018-428279 GCA_013400375.1 Thinocorus orbignyianus
TTTTCCCTTTTTTTTTTTTTTCTTTTTTTTTTTTCCCCCCAAGAGTTACCAAGCAACCGCAAATCTCATTCAAGTCACTGAGAGCTAAAGGTTTTTAGAACCTTTTTGTAAATCGTGTCTGTTACTCTAAGGAATCACCACGCTACCTGCATGAAATTTAGATTCTGGCTCCTGTGGTCTGGAGGGAACGCAAGTGTCCAACAGGGCAGAAGAGCCATGCTAATGCCCAGTATGGCTAATACATTGGTTTGGTTTCCAAGAGAGAGGAACCCTTTCAAACCTTTGGCTTGTTTGAACAAGGGATAAATTAAATAGTACTCTATCTGTGCTCACTTCTTAAAAATGTACAAGAATGAGAATAGTATCTTTGCTATGGGAAAATCTTTTCAAAGTTTAAGCAACTGCTGTCTTCTATAGACAAATGTGACCTGAAGCACTCAAGTTCATTTATAGTGGGGGAAAAAAAGAATAGTTCTGGTGTTGCTTTCTCCTTACAATCAACTCCACTTTTATAGCATTCCTTTTGGATGTTGACGTCCATGTTCAGCTGTTTACTAAACACATTGTCCTGCTAGTATATTGAGGTAGTGTTTGCATCTTGGTTTGAGGTACATTCAGAAAAAATGTGTGTGGACATGCTCTGTTTATATAGCTGAGGTTTTATTTATCTGTGTTGACGCATCTGTGTTTGTCATGCCATTAACCTTTTAACAGAAACTTTGGGGCATAGTTGGGTCAGGGAGACCATAGCCAATGCTACTGTGTCTGGGATTCTTTTGGTTTATGGGGTGGTTTTGGGTTTTTTTTTTTTTTTTTTTTTTTTTTTTTTTTTTTTTTTTTTTCCCTCCTGCTGAGATATTGAGGGCTAACTTTGGTTCCAGGATACTGGACTTGACAATCCTCTCTAGTTCTGTATTGCAATGTTTAGGAGCTCTCACTTTAAGTTATGGAAAAGAAGATGTGTTGGGCAGATGTGAACATGTAACTGTGGATTCTCTGAAGGTTCTACTTTTCTTTCCAGCTCACTGATACCTTTTACCTAAATGAAGGCAAACACAGATGCTGAGATCTCGTTTTATGTTGTCTGGAATAGTGTTAGCATAGAATTTTTTTATTTTTTTTTTTAAATGCATTGAAGACCTAGACTTCTTTCTTGCTTCCCCTTCGAACAGGAATTCTAACCTTTGTGTCCTGTGAAATGGTTTCTTAAAGTGATCACTTTATGGGGCTTATTTTTTGTCACTCTTGGCAATATTAAAGGACATGGAGTAGGTTAAAGGACAAAAGACTGCATGTGAGGCACTGGAAGAAAAATATTTAACATCACATTTTTCTGTCACTTGCAATATGTTTGTCTTCATGTGAGCTGTACCACCAATTGCACTGTCTGGCGACCATGGCAAGAACAGCAGGGTCGAACGAGACCCCCAGGATTGTGCAGGTGCTTCTGGAAATGGTGTCGGAGCTTCACTAGGTGGTGCTCTTACCCCTGGGTAGTGAACAAACATCCCACAGAGGTGCTGAGGGGGATTCTCTTGAGGAAGGAATGAATGCTGGTCTCATAAACAGTGCCATCCAAACTAGGTGTTGATGTTGGTGTCCTGGTCACACTGTTGATCAAGTCTTTTGATGGTGGTTTTCATTCACTGGTGCTCGTTCTGCAGTGTCTGGGGTGGGAAGCCTCTACTGTCATGTGTTGGTCAGCCAGCCTAAACACTGCTATTCATTGCCTGCGTTTGTGTTACAGGAGGTTGCTGGGTTCAGCATTCTGTTGGCAAGCTGAAAAGATTATTTCTGTGCGTAAATTTTAAAATGTAAGTGTAAAACAAGAAGTGGCAAAATGATTTAGGGAAACTAATAAAAAGAGGCTGAAACTAAGTAATTTCCATTTTCCCCTTCAATGCATGGAATGATATTTGCATCACCTTCAGAATGGTATTTCAGGATCATCAAAATGGAACCGAAGCTTGCTACAAATTCACAGTCATTCCCAAGATTTGATCCAAATGTCGGTGATTTTGTTCTTTATAATCTTGACAGGCGTTAGCAAGAGGAAATATGTTTACGTATGTTCTCACTTTTCTCCTTTATCCCACCTTTTTGACCTTTTCATATAATCCTTATAGACACGGTAAATGGATTTTAGCTGAGTAGTCCAAGTTGACATGAATATATTAGCATCTATTTAAGATTTAGCCATATCACAGAGTCACAGAGCGATACGAGGTTGCAAGGGACCTCTGAAGATCATCTAGTCCAACACCCCTGCCAGAGCTGGTCCATGTAGAGCAGGTTGCACAGGAATGTGTCCAGGCAGGCTATGAATGTCTCCAGAGAGGGAGACTCCACCACCATTCTGGGCAGCCTGTTTCAGTGCTCTGCTAATGTGTGTTGTCTACCAGGACTCCCAGGTCTTTTTCCACAGAGCTGCTCTCCAGCAAGTCAACCTGATAACCAACATCATTAGTTACAATTAAATATTTTTGTCCTATTCTTTTTGCAAGCTATCTTGAATAGGTCTTCCAGTATGGGACCACTTACATGCTTATATATTAGCCAGTTAGACTTCAAAGTGTTTCTAAAATTGTTCAGTGTGCTGGGTTATTCCATTGTTAGCTATTCCTTGGGACATGTACTTTCTTGAATGTATGAAGCATGTAGTAGATGCAGTTTATTTGTGTGGCCCTAAGTGCAGAGTTACTGCTGTTCTTACTCAGGTTATTAAGGTTAATTCCTTGAAAAGTAGAACCACATGGTCACTGAAATGCTGTTGAAGTTCTTACACGGCGATATGCTGGTGGTAGAATGCTAGAGGTGTGAATCCTAGCTTTTCCCCACTTAAATAGTACACTTAGAGTGCAAACGTAAACACAACACTGCTAAGATCTTAAAGGACTTTTCCAACCTAAATGATTCTATGATTCTGTGTAGGCTATATTGTAGAGTGAATTAGATTAATCGTTATGTTTTGTTTGTATTTTCCATTTTCCCTTCAAGGCAAGTAAACGCCATGATGACTTTTGTATGAATTGCCCTTCAACAAGCTGAATAAGTTTTCATAATTGACATATCATTTGTAACATTAACTATTTATGCAGTGAATGACTTCTGACAAGTGAGAATAAATGAGGTAATAGTAATTAACCAGTGTAACACCTGTTTCCTGAAGGAAGAGACGGATGGTGTCTTGAGGTTACAATCTACACTAGAACATAGTGGAAAATCAGCAGCAGAAAGCACGTTATACTGAAATGCAACAGTAGCCATACTTTTTGCTAATACTAGGATGATTTGTGGTGAGTGGTCTGTTACATTGCTATTCTAATCTGTCAAATCTCAGCAGATTGTCTCCCTTTTAGACTGGATGTGATCAAGCAGAGGGAGACTTTGAGTGTGGGAGAAGGAAGGTTAAGTCCAGGTTGTGCTGCTGAATGTTTTTGAATAAATTGCTCCATATTAAGCAAGCTGAAAAGCATACAGGCACTTTGTGCTTAGCTGCTTAGGATGCAGATAAGTATTATTAGTAGGTATTATTTTAAATAAACATGCAACAGCGTTTACCTTAAAAATAAACAATCCCTCCCCATTTCTTTGAGTAGGAAGATTGGAACTGCAGAAGCCTGTCATTTGTGCAGTGCTGTAAAAACTGTAAATTCCTCATGACTTGAGAGTTCTTGTAATATTACCAGAATGCAGCTTACTTAAGAGCAAGGAAAGTATTTAAAATCAAGTATTGCATTTAAAAAATTGGACAGTGGGAACATGCATATGAATCAGAGTTCTGCTGACCTGTTTGACAAAATGGTAGTAATTTTGTGCCTCTGTTTCCCTTTTGTAGTTTGCAGAGAATTCAGCTAGAGTGTGAAGAGACACTGAGGATACGATTAATTGTATGATTGGACAGTGCGTAGTGTAGTGATGGCAATATTGCAATAACTACCATTGCCTTATTTTTCTGATACACCTTTTTTCCCCAGTTGTTTTTCACAATTCCGCTGTGATTCATTACAGATCTAACCTTTGACTTTCTGACTAACGGATTTCATATCCCTTTTGAGTGAGGTTTCATCAGCCTGGTGAACTTTGTCTGCCTCCCAGTGGAGTGTTAAGTGGAGATACAGTGTCTAAATCTCCACATGGTATGCTGAGAGTATTCTTTCTAGAGCCATTGGTTCTGATTCATTACCTACTTTGAATTCTTCTTTGAGTGATGACAGAGGGAAAGGAGATGTACATGACCTACAGTAGAGGCCCATCTGTGAAGACCAGATGGCATCTGTAACAATTTTTCCAATGATTTGGTTATTTTCCCTTCCATTTCCTGTAAATTGTCATGAGGGAACTCATGTGCTGAAACAAGCGAGAGTAATGGAAGTGCTGACCTTTATTGACAGAATGGCAGTTTGTGCTTCCTAACCACTGCAGCCAAGTCTCACTTCTGTAATGCCTGTAAATGCTGTGTTTGAAATAATATGTAATTCTGTGGAATCCAAATACAAGCTTTTTTTTTTTGTGTGCCACTGAGGACAGTGGATGTCTGTAGCCAAAGCAGTGTGTAGGAGATATGTTTGGGAGGTTTGGCTTTCCAGCAATATAAAACCAGTCAGAAAACTGAATAAGCATTGTGGCAAGTGTAACTAAAGAGACATTAATCCACACTGTATTTTACCTAACTTTAGGCTTTTTTTGTAACAGGTACTGTAATTGTACCTCCTAACTTTCACTCTGCTGAAACAGAAAGTCCAGTTTTTCAACCTCCATTCATATGGATAGTGTGAGTTTAATATGAATAGTGATGATTTCACTGAACGTATGCAGCTTCGTACGCAATATTCCTGTGAAACGTGAGCAGACCTGCAAAACAACTGGCTTATTTGTTTCTTTTCCCTGGCGGTCTTCTGGGTTTGTTTTTTTTTTTTCCTACCACTAAGGCTGATATTGGCATCACCAGCAGGATGTAATTGCCCAAACTATGTGTGCATGTATGGATGTATGGGTACTCATGTCTGCAGTTGGTATTTTCCCACCCAGCTTAAATACTTCCTTGTTTTTTCAGCGTAGTCCTCTCTCTTTCAATTCTTACATCCATACATAGAAGTATTTTGCCTTTGAGCAAAGGGACAGAGTCACGTAGAGGAAAGGCTGTCCTATAAAAGTATACAAATTCTCTACAGAACTGCATCGGCATGTTTGGGCATTTAATAACCATTATTACATAGCTAGGTCATTTTTTCATTTGTTGAAGATATTCAAATATATTCAAATTTTTGACAAGTACTACTTCTCAACTAGCAATTCCCATGTGTCCCCTCTTAAAAGTGTACAGCATTTCTTTTTGGAAGTCTCTCTTCATTTACCTCTTTTACTAACAGAACTGTGTGCTCTGGAATTATTAGCTTTCCTAATGACACAAAATATTTTCCCCACTTTGGAGTAGTGTTCAGTTTCTTTTCCAGTTTTCATAAACTTTTATCAAGTAACCTTAGGAGCACCTTAGAATGTCACTTCTAAAATCCATGGTACTAACCCAATTTGCTTGTCAAAACCATCTTTGCCTCCAGAAGCTGTGAGGATTTTTGATTATAAATGGCAATTCTGGAGTTGTAACACTAAAAGCAGTATCACTTTCTAACAAAATGATTTAAAGTGATACTGCTTTTAATGTGGCTCTCTGCTAATGAGGTTGAGTCATGGTCCTAGACAGTGCATGATTTTAAGATTGATGCCATGTTCAGTTTTGTGGTGCTTCTGGCTGTGTCCAAGAGAGGTATGTTGCAAATCACAGTTTGAGACTGACCAAGCTTTTCCTTCTGAAATCACAAAAACTTTTAATGAGCCCCCAGACACTTGGTTTTGTGTCTTTAGTTCAAATGTCACTGCTTCAGTTCAGTATGGAAATAAAAAAACCCCAACCTTCTATTAGCATAATTTTGTTACATTAAAATTTTAGCCAAGTTCCCTGAACAAGGAACCAAACTAAACACCCCATTGCAGTTTATGGCGACTAAAGAAATACACCTTATGTGTACAGCCAGGATGTTTTTCATATTCTAATTAAAATATGAGCAATCAAATCAGAATTGTTATTTGTTCTGTTAGAATACTCCACAAAGATAGATGCTCGTGTTTATATCCCTAATTATCTAATTGTTGCTAATTACAAGTATTAATATGGTTAAAACTGATATGCACAAACTGTTTAGTATCTGTTTCTTTCACTGGTTGTAAGTTTACCTTTTCTAGGTTCCTTTTCTAGACTCCTAGGGTCAGTGGTTGTAATTTATTTTTTAGAAGGATGGTGAAGGATTATGTCTGCATCCTGATGGAGAGAGTATAATATTGATATTGAGTATTTCTTCTGTGTTGCTCTTAGATCTGCTTGTATTTATTTTTTTGTGCGTTTGCTAACGCAGTTGTCTTGTTTGCTCTTTCTTCATTGCTCCCCAAGTTCCATTTTATATCCGAGTTTTACTATATATAGTATGTTTTACACAGCTCCCAAGGTTGCATTCCTTTACCAGAAATTTGATGATATATGATGTGTATTTTTAGCCCCGAAGCCCAGGTATCATCCTTTGCAAGTATTGTCAAAAGTCTCTTCTATAATCTGTTGCTTGAACTTCTGGGGGCTTCTGCTACAGATTTCTATCTTTCTTTAACAGCCTTCAAGCCTCTATAACATATGTAATATTTTATCAGCACATCTGTGTTATCCCCTGGTATTAGGGTCATTGAATTGTTTGCAATACAAAACCAATGATCCATTAGAAAAAACCATGTATCTGCAGATACATATAGATACCATGTTTTGGTAATTACCTACTGTTAGTTGTGCTTGTGTGTTACCAAAATTACCTTATAGAAGTTTTCACAGTAAAAGACAGATTAGTCTGGTTGTAGATATGAAGGACTTTAAATAAAGTTTCTGATTTTTGCCTTTTCTAAAGTAAAGAGAGAGACACAAGATTTGTTTCATAAATCTTACGTCATCTACAATCTGTGAACCACAACAAGTATAAAGGAGGTAAGTGTAACAGGTCAAATCTGTTGAATAAGGAATTCTGTCCATGGCCATTATCCAAAAATAGTCACTTGTACAGAGTGAAACTGTTAGTGAGTGTAATCTAAAAGGTCCCATTAAAAACCATGACCTTTAGCAAACAAGTGATTATTACCTCTGTCTTCCACTCAAATCTTATAACTGATGTCTGACTTTGCAGCAGTTTGAACTTTGCAATCATCTTAAATGATTGCAGATGAAAGACCTTATTAAATAAAAAGCGGGATGGTTTTGCACATAATTTGAACATCCTCTTGGATTAACGACATTTACAGTATTAATCAGAGACCCTGAAAATCACAGTTGTTGATGCTCAGAATAATTGAAGCGTCTCAGCTGACAGTCTTGATGCTCTTGAATTGTAATATACATGAAAGGCAGTTTATTTGCACGTAACTTTCCCGTGTTTTCAAGTTCAGCACGTCATCAGTGGCTGTTTTAAAAAAGGTAAAGAAGAGGGGCCCAAGAAAGCTAGTTAATATTCAGGGATCACCTCCTCTAAGCTCATCCCAACAAAGAGAAAGCTGGGCAGAAATGCCAGGAGGCTTGCATGGATGAACAAGGAGCTCTTGGATAAAATCAAACATAAAAAGGAAGCCTGCAGAAGGTGTAAGCAAGGGCAGGTGGCCTGGGAGGAATACAGAGAAATTGTCTGAGCAGCCAGGGGTCAGGTTAGAAAAACTGAAACCCAGATAGAATTAAATCTGGCTGGGGACGTCCAAGGCAACAAGAAAAGTTTCTACAGGTATGTCAGTAATAAAAGGGAGACTAGGGAATGTGTGGGCCCAATCTGGAAGGAAGCAGGAGATATGGTTAACTAGTATATGGAAAAGGCTGAGGTAGTCCATGACTTTTTTTGCCACCATCTTCACTGGCAAGGTCTCTAGCCACACTGTCCAAGTCACGGAAGGCAAAGGCAGGGTCTGGGAGAATGAAGAACCACCCACTGTAGGAGAAGATCAAGCTCAAGATTGTCTGAAGAACATGAACTTGTATCAATCCATAGAACCTGAGGAGATGCATCTGTGGTCCTGAGGGAACTGGCAGAGGAAGCTGCTAAGCCATTATTCGGCGTATTTGAGAAGTTGTGGCAGTATGGTGAAATTTTCCAACTGGAAAAAGGAAAACATAACTCCCATTTTTAAAAAGGAAAAAANAAATCTGGCTGGGGACGTCCAAGGCAACAAGAAAAGCTTGTACAGGTATGTCAGTAATAAAAGGAAGACTAGGGAATGTGTGGGCCCAATCTGGAAGGAAGCAGGAGATATGGTTAACTAGTATATGGAAAAGGCTGAGGTAGTCCATGACTTTTTTTGCCACCATCTTCACTGGCAAGGTCTCTAGCCACACTGTCCAAGTCACGGAAGGCAAAGGCAGGGTCTGGGAGAATGAAGAACCACCCACTGTAGGAGAAGATCAAGCTCAAGATTATCTGAAGAACATGAACTTGTATCAATCCATAGAACCTGAGGAGATGCATCTGTGGTCCTGAGGGAACTGGCAGAGGAAGCTGCTAAGCCATTATTCGGCGTATTTGAGAAGTTGTGGCAGTATGGTGAAATTTTCCAACTGGAAAAAGGAAAACATAACTCCCATTTTTAAAAAGGAAAAAAAATGGAAGACTGAGGGAACTGCAAGCCAGTCAGTCTTACCTCTGTGCCCAGCAAGATCATGGAGCAGATCCTCCTGGAAACTCTACTAAGGCACATGGAAAGTAAAGAGTGATAACAGCCAATGTGTCTTCACTGAGGGGAAATTGTGCCTGACAAATTTGGTGGCCTTCTACAATGGGGTTACATCATTGGCAGATAAGGAGAGAGCAACTGACATCATCTAGCTGGACTTGTAAGTAAAACATTTAATACTGTTCTGCGTTTTATCCTTGTCTCTAAATTGTAGAGACATGGATTTGATGGATGGACAACTTGGTGGATGAG
This sequence comes from Thinocorus orbignyianus, assembly GCA_013400375.1. Lineage (NCBI taxonomy): Eukaryota > Metazoa > Chordata > Aves > Ciconiiformes > Thinocoridae > Thinocorus > Thinocorus orbignyianus. The sequence goes on from VXBW01006284.1 coordinate 347,016, forward strand.
GAATTGGCTGAATGGTTGCACTCTAAAAATTGATACCAAAGTAGAGATCAGTGACAAATGGCTTTCCTCAGGGGTTGGTACTTGGATGGGTATTATTTAACATCTTTGTTTTTGACATGGACAGTGGGATTCAGTGCACTCTCAGCACACTTGTTAAAGACACCAAGCTGTGTGGTGCAGTTGACACACTGGAGGGAAGGGATGCCATATAGAGGGACCTGTCCAAACTTGAGAAGTAAGCCCATGCAAACCTCATGAAGTTCAACAAAGCCAAGTGCAAGGTCCTGCATGTGGGTTGGGGCAGTACCAAGCACAAACACAGGTTGAGTGGAGGATGGATTGAGAACAGCCGTGAAGAGAATGACTTGTGGATGTTGGTTGATGAGAAACTCAACAAAAGCCAGCTCATGCCCACAGTTGCATCAAAAGTAGTGTGACCAGCAGTTCGAGGGACATGATTCTGCCCCTCTACTCCTCTGGTGAGACCCCATCTGGAGTACTGTGTCCAGCTCTGGAGTCAGTACAGGAAGGATGTAGACCTGATGGTGCAAGTTCAGAGGAGGGCCACAAAGATGATTAGAGGGCTGGAGCTCCTCTGCTCTGAGGACAGATTAAGAGAGTTGGGGTTGTTCAGCCTGGAGAAGGCTCCAGGGAGACCATATAGCAGCCTTCCAGTACCTAAAGGGAGCCTATATGAAAGATGGAGAGAGACTATTTTATCATGGAGTGTGGTGATAGGACAAAGGGTAACAGTTTTAAATTGGAAGAGGGGAGATTTAGATTAGATATTGGGAAGAAATTCTTTCCTTTTGTGAGGGTGGTGAGGCACTGGCTCAAGTTGCCCAGAGAAGCTGTGGATGCCCCATCCCTGGAAGGGTTCAAGGCCAGGCTTGATGGGGCTTTGAGCAACCTGGTCTAGTGGGGAGTGTCCCTGCCCATGGCGGGGAGGTTGGAACTGGATGATCTTTAAGGTCCCTTCCATCCCAAATGATTCTTTGATATTCATTGAAGCTCTGTTGGAACCAAATGTCCCCTTAATCACTCTAATCACTGCCTCCTGTTTGTTAGTTTTATGCAACGGAAATGGAAATTCTAAACAAGATTCTAAACAAATCTCTCTTAGTTTATTTTAATAATAATAATAATCTACAAGGGTCTTTTTTGATTTTGAATATCCGTAATTTTTCAATATCTTGAAGTGCTCACCAGAGTCTTTGATTGTCTGTGCTTCACTAAGAAGGCAAGAGATAGTACTTTTTATCTCACAGCATGACAAATTGGTGTTTTTTTTTTTTTTTGTACAGACTACTGTTGGATCTTGCAGCTTAAAAGTGGTGTGGTAATGTCCCACATCTATTTCTATTCACTGTTCTTCAAATGGAATTTGCAGTTTCTGAATTTTGTCTTTTTGGGAGCCTTTTTGAAAGGAAGTAGGCTTTTTTTTTTTTTTTTTAATACACATAAAGGTAAGGAGAATCTTTGATACATTATTTCACGTCTAACTTCAACTATACTTCCTCAAAGGAGGTGTGTTTATTTTCTTTCACTTTTGATGTATTTTGAATTCTAGTTTTTAAATTGAGTTACAGTATTATTATAGAAGTTTTTGAAATTATTTCTATTACTTTAGTACATTTTTAAAAAGGTTTTTATGTTAGAGGAACTATGTGGGTGATTGAAAACTAAGCTGTCGATCCTTGATTTTGCTTGAAATACATGCTCAAAAATGTGTGTCTCATCAGTGCAGATGTACTCAAAATGACATAATTTTTGCAAGCGCTAATCTGGTGGATGAATTGATGAATTTCCATGTGCAGGCTAGAGCATCAAGTCACATGAAAAACTTTACATGGCAGTGTTATATTACTTTATTACATGAAATTATGTTGCTGGAGAAGAAACAGATTACCAAAAGAGCTTTGGCTTTTGTTACACAGACTTGTGGAACTGAATATATGAACTACTTTTTATTCTTATTTGCAGTTGATGTAAAGATCTTGACCGTTCTGTTTGGGAGGCTCTTATGTTTGAAAATTACATGCTTTCTTAAGTGACACCAAATAGGCCGGAGGTCTTACAGGCCTTACTTATTACAGGAAAGGGGTTAGAAGCCCAAAAATTTAGTCACTTCCCAGAAACATGCCAGTAGCTTTTACTAACAAGACTTTTTCAGTAGCATCACAAACATTGGAGTTGTAAGTTATCTCTGGGCCTACAAATTAAATCATCTAATTAAAAAGCATTTTATTCTCCTCTTGCCCCCTGCAGACAGGTTTGCTGAAGAACTATTTCCAAGTTCGCAAAACGATACCATCAGTCCTCCAGCAATGTACCCCCTACCTCAGATAGATATCAAAAGCTCTCCATTTCCATTAATTTTCAGCTGCTTTTGAGGAAATTACTCAGCTTTTCAATGTGGAATAATGCTGGGTAACTGAACAAAGCGTAAACCAATTTGACAAGTTACCATGAAACAGAAAAACAGACTTTGAAGAAGTGATGTTATGAGTGAGAGTGCTGCAAATTGAGTTGCACAATACCAAAAGCATATGAGAACTACTACAGAGTAAATCAAGATTTTGAGATAGCTTCCACGTAAGCCTTCTGAAAGTTGAATGTAAAGTACCATAAAGAGAAATGACTAATTTTGTAAGAGCCTGGGACTTGACCTCTTTTTGACATATCACAAAACAGACTACCTAGGAAGAGTCCACAAACTTAGAAAACTTAGACATAATCCCATATCCCCAAAGGAGTATCCAAAAAGAATTCTCAGAATAATTTGACACTTAAAAAAATGCAACACAAGAACCCCCCAAACCCACCAAAAAGCTACCCAGGGATGTTTACAGAAACAGAGATAAAAACTGTTCATTGCCTCTCTAAATATAAATATAAAGCTCATGATTTTGATCATGTACTTCACAGACTTATATAAATCGATGATAAAACTATCACCTGCATAATCTTTCTGCTCTATGTTTAAATGACTTGAAAAGTACTCTGTGTCCTTGGAATAAATTGACTCAAATACAAGAGTACAAGATAAGAAGAGATCAACAGAGTAATGTGCAGGTAAGCAGGCGAGCTGATAGATACTTATCAGTGATAAAGAAGGCAGTTAAATATAAATACAACACCACCTGAGATCAGAACAATGACAAATTAGCATGGTATCAGCCATTAATTTAACGTTAATGAGCACACCTTCAAGAGTCATGAAACGACAAGTGCTGCTGCATGAAAGTAGCATTAATGGAAATTGCTATCAATGAAATTAGTTTTATATCCAGCAAACAAAGCACAATTTTATTAAAATTCCTTTAAGAAGTCAATTTGAAAATTTTAAAATCAGATCTTTTTAGTATAAGGAGTTTTAGAATTGCTTTTCTTCACAACATTTCACCTTTTAGATCCTTCAGCAGATGACATTTCTTTATTCAGGCAGTGTGTTGGAATTCCATTTGGAGGCAAATGCAATGTGTTAACCCGCAATGAATGAAATCTGATTTTATAAAACATGTTTTACTTCAGGCAAGGTCCTCTAAGAAAAAACATTCTAGTGTAGAGTAGAAATGTGTATTTTCTAGCCTTAACTATGAGATATTTAGGGATAATTGCTTATTATGCAGAGTCTTTCTATTTAAGCTTGGGGAAGTCTTAACAGTCTGTACCTTAGATCCCTACCAGCAAAGTAGGAGTAACATGATTTGTTTTACCATTCTGCTGTCTTACAACACTCCAAGATTTTTAGAAACTACTTTGTTATAATGGCTAAATATATTCTAAATGAAAATATTATCATTTTTATATATCTATGATGTAAAATTACAGGAAAAGCAGCTACCAATTTTGCAATGCTACAGTGATTTATTTTAAAGAATAGCATGGATTATCTTGTGTTGTACAACCACTTATATTATATTCCTCTTAGAAATCATTTCTGTAAATTCAAATCTAAATCTAATGTGAAAAGCCTAATTTTAGTTATTATTGAAGAATTTATGTGTATATGTTTGTCTCCACATAATTGTGAATTATAACGTTAATACAACTATTAGTACAACTTTAATTACTCTTTCTTGCCCTGCTTAACTTTGCTTAAAGTAATCTGAAACCATTTCTGTTTAACAGCTTCCTTTTTCTGGTTATTCACAAGAGTTAATGAAGCGACTCATTAAGCACCTGTCCCTTGCAGATCTGGTGTTCTAGAAAATTGGTGCAATGGTCTTGTCATCTTAGTGAAGTGAGAAACTCCAGCCAAATTTCATTTTGAGCCAACAGAGTTATGTTCGCATAAATCAGTAGATTAATAGCAGCTTCTTTTTCCTCACTGGTTCCTGGGTGATATAAGAAAAAGTCTTTCAGAGTTCCACAAGAATTGGTTGTCCGCTGTCATAACAAAAGACTGCTAGTATAGAACTTCCTCTGTTGTTAAAAAATGAAGTTTCAAGAAATTTGAAGTAGCAGACCTCTCCCTCCTCCCTCTCTCTCTCCAAGTATACATTATCCCTAAGCTTGTAGGAAAAACTGTGGCCAGCTACTTATAGAACAAACTTAGTCGATAACTCTTTTGAAACTCAAAATCTATCTTTACTTAGGGAAGGCAAAAATTAATTTATTGTCTGTTTGATTAGTTAATATTCTCTTACAGAATATTTCATGATTGTCTTTGGTTTGTGGAGCCTGTTTATGTCTGCTCCAGCTGATGGAACTGTTTCTGGTACACGTCCTGTGGAATACACTTTAAAGAGTGCTGCAGTACTGCATGCAGATTATCCGTGTCCTTTATCTTTTGGCACATTCTCTACTTTGCACTAAGACGCTGGCAAGGCTTGGTTTGCTTATTCTCCTGGTGGTTTTTGTTGGTGAAAGGATCCTTGGGAAATTAATGCCAATTATTTCATAAGCTGAGACAATTTCTGCGATGTTCCCTGTTCTGTTCAAAGAAGTATGAGGCTGCTGTGCTGTCACAGTGCTTCTGACAGCTTCGTTTCCAGCATTTCTGTTGGGAGCCATCATAGAGTGTGCCAATCACTTCCTGATCTGTGCTCTACTTAGGGATGCTGTGTGGATGCGTTTCAGTTGGCAACACCACTTGTGCTTTCCTTTTATCCAATAATGGGACTGTGCCTTGTAAAACACCCCATAATAGACACTTTTAAAATCAAAGTGTTGTATGTAGTGAAAATTTTGTGATTGGAGTTCTCCCATCACTGTAGTATCTTCACTTTGGAGCTACTGTCATGGTTCTAAGTTGATGATGAGCTCTCTTATTAGCTGGTCAGATAGAAACTAATGTTCTGAATTAATAGAGGTATATCATGGAGCACTGAATTATAAAAAAAACACCAAACAACAGATTCTATAAACAACTCTGAAATTTAATCTCTTGGCCAAGTCATACGCAGTATACTAAATACTTATTAAGGATAAGCTGTTTCTACTTTTAGAACAAACATTAAATGGCAGATGCCCACAATTCTAATACCAGATGCCAGTGATGGAAAGGATTTGTGACCTAAATATTCCTGAACAATTTCTTCCATAAATGCACATTCATAGTGTCACATGACTTAACTGATCTAGGTAACTGGAGTGGTCTTTTTATCTCTTTTATCTCTGCTCATATTAGAACAGATACATTGGCAATTGATAATGTGCTGTTTAACTAGAATATACCTTACTCTTTTGAGAGAAAAAAATAAGTTTAATTGGTATGGAGTTACTCTGTTTAGTAAAATAGGGTAAAACACTCGACTTCTGTGTGGAAGCCTGTAAACTGATGCTTTGATTAGGATCTGAAAGTACCAAAAAAAGTATATTGCTCACCCTCCCCAAAGGGGGAACTCCTGGGTGTTTTGAGTTCCTTCATATTAGACAGTGAAAGGGATCATACCAGTGCTGACATATGTAGAAAGATTAGATTCTCTGGGGGAGAGAAGGGTTTGTGAAGACAGAGTGGATACAGGAGGCTTGTTTTTTTTCCTTTTCAACCCAAACAGAAGTTCTAAGCTTACTTCAGAGATGATTAGAGGAGGTTCTTTTGTACTATGTTATGTAGAAGGTCAGATTAGACTGCCATAATCGTCTCTTGGAGCTTTGTATTAAAACAGTCAAGCAAAAATACACTCTTCTGTGAAATTCTAAGACCTAGGTTGTCCAAGGTAGAGAAAGTTTCTTTTGTTTCAGAATTACTTGGCAGTTTTGCCAGTCTAACAGCCTGGTTTCTTTTTCTTCTTATACATGTTATTTTTTAAAAAAATATTTCTTTTTAACTTATGCAGAAATAAATATTTTTTAACAGTCATCACTTCTCCCTGTCTGGAGCTGTGTTTGCAAATGGCACTTGATACAAGGACCAAGATGTCCCAGTCTGTGGGGGATTCTAGCATTGTTCTGAAAGCTAGTGATAATCAGCTTTAGCTGTGCACTTGTCACTCGCCATTGTGCCCCACATTTTGGGTGAAGGGCGCCTACCTCCCTTCCACTGTTGGTTGTCCTTGCAATTTTTTAAAGTGAACCAAGACTGCTGCAAAGCTACAGCTTGGCAAATTTTAGTATCCACCTACTCACCTGGATCCTAGCTGACAGGGCAAGTTTCATGTGCCTCCATAATCTCCTTTGAGGTGAATGGGAAATGAGTTGTTGTCCCTTGTACAAATGTTTCTCCTGGGCTGGTGGCTGAATAGCTTGTCACAGATATTATCCAGTCTGAAGTTTCAGCATTGAGAACCATTTAAAATATTTATATTCATAAGTTCCCCTTTCTTTTTTTTCCCAGGAATATTATGTTAGTATCTTTAAAAAAAATTATAAAATAATTAATTAAACACAGAGTAAGCAGTGGCCTTGTGCAGTTAATGTTTGTCTGTACATTTTGAGATTAAAATTGGTACTTGAATCAAAATGTGTTTACTGTTGTCACTTTTTTTTTTTCTCTAAACAATTGCTTTTTGATGTTTCTGTTACCTCCTTTCAAGTGTTTTCATCTTTTCTGTGTTTGCTTTCTCCTTTCCCATCAATTCTGTTTGTCCTGTCCATACTGGTAGGCCATTCAATTACGACGCGTGGTAATGCTTTGTTGGAAATGTTCCGATTCTGCAGATGGATTAACCTAGAAATATGAAACTGTGATGCTTTGGTTCAGGTTTGTTTACGGTGCCTTTCAACAGATAAAGTGGAAATTTGACCTGTAATTATAATAAACCTTACACCTAATTCTAGTTATTTGCCAGAAGTTCATATTTAAAGTTGACAGTGAAAGAGAAGGGACATTACTGATACTGAATGTTGAATCGGAGCTGTAACAGAAATTCTAACCAGAGGCAGACATTTTTAGAAGAGTATGAACTGTAGAAGAAAATTGTAATGAATCACCAGCCTTCTTGTTAGCATTGATGATATCACTAAACAAGTTCTGTACTCCTATATTATGTGATATTTGAACTTTTGTGTCACATCTAGAGACTAGGAGTGTAATGGAGATAAAACTGTAGTTGGGTGAACTTAAGAAGATATCTCTGCATTTATTTCTTTACAGCAAAACTAAATTGCTTTCTAAAGACATCTCAATACAGAGAAAGTATTCAAACACAGCTGAAGCAAATTTTTGAAACATCTAGTCATTGGTGGAATTCTGTTTTTTTGCCTTTCTTTGCATGCATATTGCAAAATGCTAGTATGCCAGATTACCTGATGTAATGGAGAATGTCAATGTGAACTAACAACACCGCGTGGTGGTTTGTCTAGTAACAAGTTAAATGCACTCCCTTCTCTTTGCAGCTTCCGACAAATGGGGGAAAATTGCTTTAAAGCTGTAATAAGCAGTAACTGTATTGCAGTCTGTGGTCAATCAAATAATTCTGCTGCTAAAAGTAAGTTCAGTATCTCAGAAGGCAATGACGCCTTATGATGCGAAGAAAAAAACTCCCCTTCATTTTTGCTACTAGTGTATAATTGAAAATTTTGACAGCATTATTGGAGAATATTCTTTTGAACAGAAGTGCAATTAATTGATGGAACAATAGGGTTAGTTTGGCTTCTTTAAAGTAAGGGTGGGGATTTATAGGAAAGTGTGTTAGACCAATAGGAGAAGTTAACTTTAGTGTCTTCCGAAAGCATGTTTCAGGAAGGTCAGCTTCCATTGGCAAGATTCCTATAAAGGCAGTGAATTTCAGGAAAGCTGAAATCGAAATGGAAAACAAGGGTTGGAGGTATCCTATTCCTCTTGGAGATACTCACCGGTGCCAGAAATTTCCAGTATGTTTACTTTGAGTTTTAGTGAAGTTATATTTATATTTAATAATATATTCTCAAAAGCACTGCAATATAATTTTTAGTCAAATTCCCATTTAGAAAAAAAGGTCTGCACGAGAGCTGCATCATTCCAGCACAGGCAGGGACAGAATTATGTGAAACTAGCCTGCATGATTACATGTGAACAGCACGTGTCTGTGAAGTTGAGTCCTTATAACAAACTATGATAAATCATATTGTGTATCAACTGCCCAACCTAGTCTTGGAATATTCTAATATACAGTAATACCTCTTAATTTTGAACTGTTTTTTCACAAGTTGAGGGCATAATTTTATAGAAATGTGGATGAACAACCAGAAATAGAGGTGTATAACGCATGCATCCTTTCAGAGTGTGATATATATTTAAGATTTTTTCCATGTGCAGTTCTACAGTATATGACAGAACTTATGCAAATACTTTATATTGATTTATAGCTGTGTAAGTGGTGCTCTGCAGTATTTAAGTTAATAAAGTGTTATCTTGAAAGATAGTTTTGGCTAACACAGTATTTTTGAGAATGAATTAATACAGAACGTTGCTTGTACCACCTTGTGAGGATGGTATAGGTGGAAAGATGAGAAATGTGGCTAGCTAGGTCTTTGATTGCATTTCTAGCTAACCCAGGAGAGTATTGTCAAGACTACTGTAGACAACAGGATATTATTTAATAGTATCAGTTTATACTAGTGCTACAGCAGGTGAGCAAACACTGATATGGCTGGTTGGGGAGTCATGTGTATGCACATCAATATTACTTCTGAAAAGAAATATAAAAGGCTGAGTGATGTAATGGTAAATTTGAGAAAAGCACTTATATTGTTGTTATTGCAAACAAGGACACGTTGAAAGAAATGCAGAATACCTTTGACAGAGTACATGATGATAAGCAGGCAAATGAGTCTCTTATGACTTGCATGGATGTAGATGCTGTAATGATGTCTAGGAACAAGTTCTGTTACTTGTTTATTTATATGAAGTACACATGATGGAATAAAGACAATGAAGGCATGTGTCAGTGTAGAAAATAAGGAAGAATTTAGAAAATTACAGTATGCTATAGCTGACATTGCTTGTAGAAACTGTTAAAATTTCTGGATGTTCACTATTGAAGTATTTGTACTTATAACAGCACATTTCTCTCATCCTTCCTATAATTCTCTTCTCCAGTAAGAATAAGGCTATATTTTATGTTTGAAGTAAGGTGGCTGGGTGGGGGGAGCCTGTCTATGCTGGAATCTAGCTGTGGAATCCAGACAGATTTTAGTTGGATCCTTCTGATAGGATTTGATTCCCAACCTGTACAGCCTACTTGAGCTCAGTGGGGCTTGTGGCGAGTGAAAAAGTACTCACTTCACACAAGGTGAAATTTCTCTTAAGAAAATTTCTCTTATGAAAAAACCCCAAAAGTTTTCCTCTCTTCTCCAAGGATGATCACAATACTTAGCTTGGCTTCCACTTCAAGTAGAAACGTTTTGTCTTTGAAGATGATAAAGGTAGAAGTCTCGGGACATCTGTTCTGCATTCAGTGGCGAGTCACATAGATTTATGCTTCATACAGATATTATCTGTTTATGTAAATATGATGTAGTTTGGCCTTTATGTTTTCTATCATGTCCTTGATTTGACTCAGATATTCACAGTTTCTTTAGAAATGTATCTTCATTCTGCTGCTGTTAGTTAACAAGCTAGGAGGCTTGTTAATGAATTAAATAATTCTCCCCTCTTTCCCCTCTTTGGAAACTAGCATCTGTGCCATCATGTAAGCTTCCTGAAAGGAATGGAAGAATGGATGAGAATCATAACAGCTGGCAACTTCCTGACCTAAATAACAGAGGAGCAAATGAAGAGAAGTGGTCTGCTGGACCTCCCATTCACAAACAAGAAGGGGATCATTGAGAATGTGAAGGTCCAAGGCAGCCTTGGCTGCAGTGACTATGAGATGGTGGCCTTCAGGATCCTGAGAGGCAGTAGCTGTGCAAAAAGCAAGATCATAATTCTGGACTTCAGAAAAGCAGACTTTGGCTTTCTGACTTCAAAGGTCTACTTGGTAGAGTCTGATGTGTTAAGGGCCTAGAGAGAAGAGGGGCCCTAGAAAGCTGCTTAATATGCAGGGATTGCCCTCTCTAAGATTAAGAGCAGTCTATTTGAATGAGTCAGAAGTCCAGAAAAAATGTCAGGAGGCCTCTGTGAATGAACAAGGAGCTCTTATCAAAGTTCATACACAGAAAGGAAGCATGCAGAAGGTGAAAGCAGGGACAGGTAACCTGGGAGGAATGCTATTTGGCACAGAGTTGGGAAAGTCAAAGCCCAACTGGAACTGAATCTGTGAGGGATGTCAAAAGCAACAAGGGCTTCTTTAAGTGGATAGGTGACAAAAGGAAGACTGGTGAAAACGTGAGCTCACTGGTGAATGTGGCAAGAGACATGGTGATAGAAGACAAAGGAGAAGCAGAGGTACTCTATTCCTTCTTTGCCTCAGACTTTACTCACAAGACTCGCCTCCAGGACAGGTTAGCTTGTTGGGCCAAGGCCAATAGTATAAGATTCAGTAAGACCCAGTGCTGGGTCCTTCACTTCAGTCACAACAACCCCAAGCAACGCTACAGGCTTGGGAAAGAGTGGCTGGAAAGCTGCCCAGCAGAAAAGAACCTGGGGGTGTTGGTGGACAGCTGGTTTAACAGGAGCCAACAGCGTGCCCAGGTGGCCGAGTAGTCCAACAGCATCCTGGCTGGTATGAGGAATAGCGTGGGCAGCAGGAATAAGGAAGTGATGGTACCTCTGTGCTCAGCACTGGTGAGGCTTCATCCTGGGTCTTGTGTTCAGTTCTGGACCCCTCACCACAAGAAGGACATTGAAGTGCTGGAGCATGTCCAGAGAGCTACCAAGTTGGTGAGGGGTCTAGGGAACAGGTCCTTTGAGGAAAGGCTGAGGGAATTGGACATGTATATTTTGGAGAAGAGGACGCTGAGGGAAGACCTCATTGCCCTCTACAGCTACCTGAAAGGAGGTTGTAGAAAAGTGGGTGTTGTCCTCTTCTCCCAAGTGAATAATGACAGGATCAGAGGAAATGGTCTGAAGAGGCAGCAGAGGAGTTTTAGATTAGATATTAGGAAGAATTACTTCACTGAGAGGGTAGTCAGGCACTGGAACAGTCTGTCCGGGGGGGTGGTTGAGTCACTATCCCTGGAGATATTAAAAAACATGTAGACGTGGCATTTCAGGGCATGTTCTAGTCGCCAAGATTGTTGGGTTTTTTTTGTATCTGTGTGGTTGGACTCGATCTGAGAGGTCCTTTGCAACCATGATGATTCTGTGATTCTGTGAATTCCAGCTCACAGAGACCATGGGGTAAGATCTGGAGCAAGGGAAATGTCCCCTTGGTGAAAGACAATCAAGTTCCAGCAAACTGGACATATAAATCCCTGAGCCATGATGGGCCGTACCTACAAGTGCTGAAGGAGCTGGATGTTGTCACTGTAAGGCCACTTGATTATCTTTGATGGTGGTGATTGGGAGAGGTGCCTGAGAACTGCAGGAAAGCAAATGTCACTGCTCTCTTCAGAAAGGACAGGGAGAACCCATGGGATTACAGGCAAGTCAACCTCACCTTGAACTCTGGGAAAGCGGTAGAACAGCTAATACTAGGAGGCATTTCCACACGCACGAAAGGCGAGGAGGTCATCAGGAGCAGTCAGCATGGATTCACCAAGGGGAAATCATGCTTGACCAGTGTGATAACTGCTATAATGAAATGACTGGCACTAGGGGAGAGCAGCAGATATTGTCTACCTTTACTTTGCTAAGGCTTTTGATGCTGTCTGCCTCATAGAAAGGCTGATGAAGTATGAGCTGGATGAGAATACAATGAGGTGAATTGAATACTGACTGAGTGGCTGGGACCAGAGGGTGGTGATAAGTGGTAAAAATTCTAGTTGGAGGCGAGGAACTAGTGGTGTGCCCCAGGGATTGTTACAGTGTCTGATCTTGTTTAACATCTTCATTAATGATCATAATGTTGGAACAGAGTGCACCCTTAGCAAGTTTGCTGATTTCACAAAACTGAGGAGTGGCTGATACAGCAGGAAGTTGTGCTGCCGTCCGGAGGGACCTTGAGAGACTGGAGAAATGGGCTGACTAGAACCTCGTGAGTTTGCAGCTGTTAAGTTGTTCATGAGTATTGGTGAATTTTATAATGTACAAAATACAACAAAAGTGCCAAAGCGCTATTGAAGGTAAGCATTGATTTATAAAGATTCCCATGTATTGCTGAATAGAAGAGAAACATACTCATTTGTCAGTTAAAACTTTTATAGACCTTATATCTCTTCTTCTATTTCACATCCTCCTGCCAACTCTGCTTTCTTTCATCAGAGACTGAATATGATGTGGTACTCGCTTTAAATTATTTCCTAAATAACTCTGTTGCTATGGCAGCAACTGCTGCTGGAATTTACATGCATAGCACTCCAGTGAGGAGATTTACAGAAAAGTCATTGAAAATGGTCGTTTGTCAGCATTTTTATAGCCCACCCACAAAGCAGTTCTCTGCTAGAAACCAGGTGGTCTGTTATGACTGGCAGAGCTAGAAATGTAATGGAGGAAAAAGAAAGGCCCAAGCTATCTAGTGTAGGGTCTTGGCTAATTTGCTTGACCCTTGCAGAATGTGATTTGCTACTGTACGGGAACAAGACCTCAGTGTGGTGTTTCTCACTGTCAAGTAATCAAATGCAATGCATTTTGTGACTTTGCTTACAAAATAAAGCTGAGCTCATTGGGAACGCAGCTTTAAAAAAAAATAAATAAAAAAATGAAAGGTGTAACAGTATACTAATTTTTAAAATATTCTAGCATTGCTTTTGAACGTACTGTAGGACTTGTAACCTTGTACCCTGAGACCTGCTAGCTAAAGAGAAGCCCAAGCATTGCCACATTGACTTGACTTCCAGGAGTGGTTTTGCATATAGGCTGAGGAGTATATGACTAGCTGAAAGGACTGGGTACATTTTCTTCTTCCTTCTGAAACTTTGTGGTATTATATTTTTTCTGAGGTAGTAGTAGTGAATACTGTAATTTTCACTCTGAGAGGTAAATTTGTACAACAACCATTGGAAGTTCATGATGAAATTAAATTAAAGGATGGATTTGGAGAACTCCCATACAAATTAAAAACTTGTGTGGTCCCTGACAATATCTGTTTACCTTTTCTCTGGTGTTCTTCACTTTTAAAGATCTGCAGTTAGTAATCATTTTAACCTTGCAGCATATCTGTGAAGTAGACATCTTTCTTTGTACTGTAGATATGAAGCATATCATATGGTATATATGCCAGGTACATACATATCAATAGTTTGTTGATATCTACACCAGAACAGGGAACAAAGCTGAGCTATGTTAGACCATTCCCTGTAACCAGAAGCTTTTCCCGTTCTCCTTTCGTACTGAGGTAGAATTGTTCATTTGATTGCATTACTCAGATGGGACATGTTGCTGTTCTGTTCCTATAGTTCCTATAGAAACTCCACCTAAAAGGATGGAGTCCAGAAGTTTAGAAGCCATGCAGCACTGCTCAAGAAGCATCCATAATGCGGTCCTGCTTGAGCTATGGAGAAAATCAGCTTTGCTCATAAGTTGATTAAGGGTACCAATCTAATTTCTCTGCAAGGAGTTTCAAAGCCTGTGCTGTCCTGGCCAAGACAAGTGTTAGTGTTCTTCATTGCAGTAAAATGAGTTAACTCCAGGTACTTAATTTTCCCTGGTGTAAGTGGTTTATTGGCCCCTTTAGTATGGATGTAAAAAATAAAGGTCATATTCTTCATTGAGGAAGTAAACATTTCTTCTTCCTATGACATGAAAGTAGAGCAAATAAATATAGATCACATCTATTGATTTTATTTATCCCTTAATGAATCCTGTCTTTGAATAAAGTAAAATTTTTAGCTATTTCTCAAGACTTGGAATAAAAATCAACTTTAAAAGCGAACTGACTGTCTCTTGAATTTTAATTGCAGGTATTACATGGGGAGGATTTGAAATTAAATTTTGACTTAAAACTGAAACCCAAAGTATATTTGACAAGTATCTCCTGGTTTTGTTGGATTTTAAAAAAATTTAAAAAAATCAAATAATCCAAATAGCTTTGAGAAATTACATGTCGTATATTGAAGTTCCCAAAATGGTTTGGGCATTCTTACTTCCTGTGGCTGTCCACAAAGATTTGAGATTTTTCTTTCTTTTTCCTCTCCATCGTTTTTCCCCATTCAGTTGCCATACCTTTAACAGTCACATATTCAAGAAAAGGAATAAATAATTTTGGATATTCACACTGTACAGTGTGTTTCTCAATGTATTTAAAATCTGACTGGCGGCATGGTTAAATTTGCAGAGTGGGAAGTAACACATACCATACTTTGAAGAACGGGATGAAGTTGTTACTGTGTTTTATACGCTCCTGGAAATAAACATGACCAGTGTCAACACTGCATGCACGCTGGATATTAAGATAGCTAGTTACGAATGCTTGTTCTAACAAAACAATATTCTTTGACCTTGGCATACCCAAAATCAAGCATTACAACAACTTTATGCTGGCCGAATTTGTATTCTTAGATATGTGTTATAACATGTAAAACAGAGACCAATTACAATACCAGTGGAGTGTGTACAGCTTTATTTGGAGACTTTGAAGTAGGATTTAAATCTCAAAAAATGCATTTGCCTGTGAAATGATTTGAAACAAACAGCAGTATATCCACAGGGCTGAAGGGAAAGTGCAAGTGAAAAATAAATGCGTTCATAAAGTTTTTTATTTTTCCTACTGATGTGGAAAAGCTGTATGTACAAAGTACTTCATCAAAAGGAGACGGATGAAACTCTGAGCCTTGAAAAATGTTAGTGCATTGATTGCCGCAAGGAAACTTCCTTGTATGATGACCTGTTATGCCATAAAATGACACAGTGAACTCAGAATTTCAATGGTATCTCTATGAAGTCTGAAAAAAAGCACGTCATACTGCCTGTTACTGAATTAAGGAGTACCTGGGTTTTGTTAAACTTGTATGTAAATTGTTGCAGTTTGAGTATTTCTTTGTTATATGGAAGTAATTGAGACAGCAGAAAGCTGAAAAACCTTCACACAAGAGAAAATGTCTTCATATACTTAAATTCACAAATACTTATTTATGAAGTAAAGAATTACTGAATGGAATAAATATAGTATAATGCTTTTTATTAGTTTTGATAATCAAGCTACTGACTCAAATAATGAAGGATTGCAGGCAAATACAGATACATCATTGCAAAAGACTTGGAGAACCTCTAATTATAGCCTCTATTTTTGTTGTAGATATATAGATAATTCAAACCACTTTCCTATTAAATCTGTCAGTATACCATAACTAAAATGAAAAGGGTAATCTAGAAGAGTCCTGATGGGATGTGCTGCATTTGGTGGCAGCTACTTTGGTACTTGGTTTTGTCTGGGAATAGAAGAACAGCTGAGTTAGGGTAATGCTATAACAAAGAGGTCATATCCTAGGTCCTCAGGTGTTGGCAGTGTCCTGTCATTAGTCTTGGACAGACTTTCCTTAGCTTACCTTATTGAAGTAGAAGTTTGTATAAAAACAGACATGCAGGAGTAAATGCAGTGTGCAAATGATTACTCCTATGAACTTGCAGACTTCAAAAGTTCTTGCATTTTGACATTTGCCTTCTCTACCTGCTTTTAAGTATTACTGGCTTTATTGGCCTACGTATGGGTAGGATTTTCAAAATTCATTATCACCATCATTAAATCTCTTGGAAACAGTGCACAGTACGTGATTGGAGGTGCACGCTGAGGTTGGCATCCAGAGTTGGTATTGTCCTGAGCAGAATTATGGTGAAATCTGACATTTGCCTTCTGTCTGGTTGCTCAGGAATCTTCTGATGTTTTTTTTTCCATAGCTTTTGTCTCGGTGTCTGCCCACACCTCTCTCTGTGTATTTATTTAAAAAGCCTAATTACTGGGTTTTGTTTTAATTTTGTAAACAAATGTCTACATTGCTACTGAGGTTTCTATTATTTCTTTTTCCTTTTTCTTTCTTCCCTGTAGGAGCAGTAGAGAAGGGCAAGATCTCAAAGCTGAGGCCATTTTACCAGTGACAGCAGATCAGTTGGGCTAGAACCCAAACTACGGTTGAAGTAGGAGCCATCCTAAAAATTAGTTTACCTTAATATTAATTAAGCTTCTAGTACAATGTGTTTGGTTTTATACTGAGATAAAAAGAATTCTCAAATCTAAGAAGTTCCTGAAAACTTGGGAATTACAAATCCCTTTGGCTGTTCTTATGTAGAGATTGACTTTCTCTACTTGATGAGGCGCCTAAAAACAAGGTGTGGTAAATATTCAGGGTTGCTTTTCACCCTTCCTGCCCTCAAGTACCGCTGTTAAAGATAGCATCTATCCCTTTTATTTTTCTTTCAGATCAGCTGGTTGTAATGTTTGATTCCCATATACAGTAATAATAACATCCCCCCCCTCCTCAGTTTTCACTTTTTGGTTTTGTTTCTAGTATATGTTCTACAATCTTTTGACAAAGATTTCAAATCCTATTTTACTTGCTGTGTAAATTAAAAGATTTTTTTTTTTTAGCCAGACTTAAATGAGCTCCAAAATAAAAATTCTACTATGGGAAATTGATGTGCTACTGGTGAAATGGTCTCCTGTTTTCAGGTGTTTTGCGTGGCAGGCTTTTGGACAGCTTGATAGTGGAATAACAAATGTTTTTTATTGTTCCTGTGTGTTCCAAAGACGTGCAGGCTTTACTTTGGTGCCTTGAGTGTGGGAAGTGCTACGGAGCTAGGTGGCGGCCATTGCCTCAGAAAACATTTCAGTTTTCCCATGTCTAGCTTGGAAATAAAAGAGTGTGCCTCTGAAGCTAGGCTGTCAATCCTAGTTGACTCTAGAGGAGACTATGCATTTTTTCACTGCTGGTGGATGGAAAGGATGTACAAGAGTGACGTTACTATTCTTAGTGATTACAAAATAAACTTTAATTAGAAAATTTTGACCAGATGCATATATATTTAGCATTTTAAATACCTTTACATGTCAAGATGTGCTTTTATGAAGAAGCATTTTAATATATATGCATTCTTCAATGATTTCTAAACGTAATTTTAGAAAAAAAAATTTAAAGGTTATGCATACTTTACAATAATTATGTAATTAGGTAAGGGAGACCACTGCAGAATTTTAGACTGTGAAAAGTCCAGTACTGCTGGTATATAGTTATGACAAATAATATATTTCTGGGAAGGATATATTCCTTTGGTTAGGGCACAGCTTGCACCCTTTTATGTAATCAAATCATTTTGGAAATTTCAATGAGCTCTAAAGTTCCCTGCTGCACTTTAGTGAAAATACAATCAACCTGATGACAGTTATTGCTGGTGAAATTTGGTGGTAACTTACTAAGCAGATTTTTTTTCATTTGTAGCTTACGCGGTTTAAGCCATATATATCAGAGACATATATATAGTTCAGTTCAAGTCACTGAATGCTAATGAAGTATGTTCTTTATTGAAAGAAGCTTGCATTTTATGTGTTGAAAATTAGAAGACTTTGTACATCGAAAATGGCAACTTGCATCAGCTTTCTCCTAAAACCTTTTTAGCTGAATTTGCCTGACTTCAAAGGCAGCCCTTTCTGTTGATCTTTGGGAATTGCGTATCCTTGAATGCTGTAAGGCAGAGCAGCTTTATGAGACAGAATATTGGAATGAAGCCACAGCACACCAGAGCAAATAGGTTAAATACTAAATATTTTACCGAATAATCTCACTGCCATTCAGCCTTTTTGTCCTGAGAGAAGTATTTCTTCTTCCTCTGTAATCCATTAGGTTAATGGACATAGATGGCTTCTGTTTGTTTAGGGTTTTGGACACATCGTGCCCTTCTTATCATTAATCAGTTTAGGCTAAGCTCATAGTGTACAAACCTCATGGCGGCCAAAAATTCTATGCTATTTTTCTGCAGTTGTTATAAATCTGAGTAAGAACATAAGGCCAATTTTTCCTGAGGTTACATGCGACAGCCTACATAGGAAGTAACTGATTAAAAAGAAAGACATCTGACCTTGTCCAGAGCCTGCAACGTTATGAAACATTATTAAAACAGTATTTTTTTAACAGCTTAATGTCTGTAAAGAGTTTTTACACACCAAGAACAGACACAAGAAGAAAAGGTGACTTGCAATTTCAATAACATTTCACAAAATGCCAAACCCCCCTCATTTTCTTGGAAGGTATGGGAAAAAAAGAAAGGAAAACGATGAGACTTTGTTAAATAGTACCATGGTGATAGAAATTAATTTCTTTTCTGAAATAAAAAGTTCTATGCTTATCATGTGTAATAGTATGTTAAGGGCAAGAAAAATAGCAAACTGCTCAGGAAATAATGACAATAACAGAAAAAAGCTAGAGTTAAGAAATGATCCATTCCAGAAAATACTACTTTTTTTATCCTAAAAGCAGAGAGAAGCTGTGATTAAACTCTTGCCTAAGCTATAGATGACCCAGTTAAAGCTTTGTTCATAGCAGGAACTGTAACTTTAATCAAGCCTTACTATAAAATCTAATTATATTTCAATGTGTATTTAAGATTGAGAATATATTTGTACTTAGCTGTAACTGCCTGTATACAATTATATTTGTGCTTAAGAATGAATGTTGTAATGTAGTTCTGTTTGCTTTGTATTTTAATTGATTAAGAAATTGTCATGTAAGTCCTCATGTATTTCACTTTGTCATAAAAGACTTCTTCTATGCACACAACTGATTTTCTAAAGGTATGCAACCTGTAGTTTCTCAAGCTTGATTTGGCTTTGCAGACAGGGGTTTCTTATTACAGGAAAATAAATAGGAGCAGAAGAAACTTCAGATCTAAATAATTTACCTGTAATTAGTTTTATAAATAAAATATTTAATAACTTTGAAAGAATTGATCCTCGATGTTTATAAAACAATATTAAAAAAGTGAACTTTCAGAATCGGAGTTGCCTTGGAGTAAAATTAGTAATGGAATGGAAATGACTGTCACCCTGAAATAAAAAAAATATATCACTTCA
This sequence comes from Thinocorus orbignyianus, assembly GCA_013400375.1. Classification (NCBI taxonomy): domain Eukaryota; kingdom Metazoa; phylum Chordata; class Aves; order Ciconiiformes; family Thinocoridae; genus Thinocorus; species Thinocorus orbignyianus. The sequence goes on from VXBW01006284.1 coordinate 366,422, forward strand.
GTAGTTAGACTCCTAGGTCATGGTTTCAGTTGTTCCCCACTGACGTTGTTAGCTTCATGGAGTAGTTTCACATATTTCTTTTATTTGCCTTCCGTGGAAAGAAATGTTATATATCAGATTAGAAGTAATGGGCATAGCAACAGTCTACTTATTAGAGGTAAATACATGAAATGAACAATTTTCTGAATTAACCATAAAGCTAACTCAAGTGGAGCCTCAAAACGATACACAGAACATACCTTCCTTTTTCCTTCTCCTTGTCCTCAAGGTGCATTCTGTTTAGTGAAAATATTGTATATCAGTGAAAGTGTCAAAGATTAAAGATAAGACAGCTGGAGATAGAGGAGTTGATGTAGAAGAGTAATAGAGTTTTTCAGCTGAAGAAGTGAGCAAAGAAGCAATCTTTTTTCGCGTGTGTCTTCCTGCATTCAGAACAATTGAGTTCATTAATTCATTTTAAGCAGGGCTGTAACCATGATTTGTTGGCTTAATAATTCTCATACCTCAAGCGATTTTTTGTTGTCTGCAATAAGCTTGAAAAGTCTTGACTTGAACTAGCTGATCAGGTGAGATGTGAGAAATAGCTCACTTGTCTTTGCAATTAAGTGCTAATCCTTCTGTAAACATATTTCCCCCAGTTTCTTTGTGTAAAACGTAGGTTGTTTGGCTGTTTTGGGGGGTGAGAGAGAACCCTGCTATAAATGATGCTATGCTTCTTGCATGTGCTCCAAATTGCACATTCTCGGTATGACAGGAAAAGGAATGGGTGATTAGAGTACTCAGTGTGTGATGACTACTATGAGAGTCTCAGTTATGCGTTGTGAAAAAGGATCCCTAAATCTGTCCTGAATCGTAGAAGGGTTTAAAATGTCTTGTAATAGATCTATTGGTTCAAGGAGAATAATAGGTGGCTGACGTGCACTGTTTTTCTCATCTATAGAGACAGGAACCAACGACCTAAATTATGCCACTGTTATCACATGGTTCAGACTTCCTTTGTTGCAGAGTGGAGAAGAGTTGTGGGGACATTCTTCGAATCAGTTGCTACATTTATAAAAGTACTTTCTTTTTCTGTGATCATGGGTTAAAAAAAAATTAAGTATCTCCAAAACAGTAGAGAAGAAGCTAAAATTGATTTAACATCTGTGGCCCTAGTGATTTTCCAGTCTAAATAGGATGTGCTCTTTTATTCTTACATTCTTTGTTCTAATTGAATCATATTAAAATTATATGAAATGCAACGTCTGAAAAGTGTGGAGACTGTATTGTGAAGTTCTGTTGGGTTTTCAAGCATTTTTATTTTGCTTGTTATAGCTCACTGTCAGAAACAAGACTTCCACTCTTTAAAAGGTCAGTACTTTTGGTTAGGTAACAATTGCCTAACCGTGCTTAACACCACCAGCAGCAGCTTCCTCCCATAACTGGCAGAAATAAAAGAATTATATTCATACAAGTGTATTTGCTGGGGGCAACTTGCTTGAGTAGCAGCTCAGAGCAGTCCACAAACCAGTAAAGATCAAACAATATGGAAAACTTACCCACCTCGCCCCAAAAGAGGAGTAGCATAACTCTGCCTTTGGGAACACCTGAGAGTGAAGGACCTCCAGGGACACCTGGAACCAATCTTGGACTAATTTTGCTCGGTTGGATCCCACAGGCTTACTACCCTACTCCTCCTGACTGCTGATAACCACTGCTCCTATCAGGAAGGAAAGGAGAAGTAGAGAGAATCAAATTTCTACAATTTTGTATTGATTTTCCTATTATAGCTCACAGAGGCAGTAAGCATCTAAGCTCCTTCATAAGGATTCATTATTGCATAGTAGTTAGTGCATGGGTGTCACTAACCCATGAACCATGAACTATGGCGTATACTCTGTCTTTTCCCTTTTCTGCTCTGTCATTCTTTCCCTTGTCCTAATACTTAATATTCAAATATATAAGAAATAGTTTAATATTCTCATCTCTGGGTTCCACAACTATAGTATATAGTAATTATTGCAAAGTGGCAGATGTACTAGTGCTCCAACAACCCTTGCTCCTACAGTTAAAAATTACAAGGTGTCAATGTGATGCTGTCTTGATATTTACATTGATATTGTAACTTAATTTTCATGGTTTGGATGAATTTGGAGTTTGAGTTTTTCAAGGATGCCTAGAAGTCAAACATCAGAGTTAAGGTATTGAGATTTGCCGCTGTTGTTACAGCATTAAACATTGTGTATTGTAGCATTTAAAAATGTTTTTTTGAGCTTTACTTTTTTTCCCTCCGAAAGACAAAACAGTAAGGGATAAAAGGTGCTTGCTGAATAAGCATTCATTATTTCTGTACTTACTGTGTCTTCATATAAATGTAGAGATACAGACTGGAATGAGGTTTAAGAATTCATGTCTATTCAAATAGCAGTTTCTAGATTTGATGATCCTGAAACAGATATATGACAGAAATGGGTCCATTCTGCAGAGTGTAAACTTGAACAGAACTGTTGTCCAGATCAGGGGTAGACATTCTAGTTTGAATTTCTAAGGATTCAGCTGCAGTTATGAACCAGGAGTGCCCAATACAGTCAACTAAATTTCAGGTTAAAATGGCTTCTGTAACTGTCCAAGTTTCAGATGTCTACTCTAAAGTGTTACAAGAATTGTTTTAAAATAGAATAATATTTTTTGCCTTTACTTTTGATTCTTTTTTTGTTTGAAATATTTTTAGAAATTACCTTTACCACATCAGCCGTTTGGTCCTTTTAGCTCACTGGTTTATTTTGCATGATTTTATGGACAACAAGAGAAAGCTGCTTATTATGAGAGGTATTGGTCAGTATTAATAAGTGGTGCTCACACCCCATCTTCTGTTAGGCTGGTTTTATTGTTGAACTCTGTCCACTTCTGCACATGGTGGAAATATTATCTTTCTGTTTCACTAAATACAGGTCCATCTCTTGTGAACCATCAAAGCTGCAGAAGTTCCTTTTCTTCCCACTGTGATATCACCACAAATTATTTTTTTCCTAATAACCTTAGCGGACTTACTAAGAAATACTCTCATGCCTTTGCTGCATTAGATGAGTTTTACTGTAGGACACAGGCAGATACCAACTTACAAGGATAGAAATTGTGCCCTAAGGCAATATTTTTAGGTATCTTGATGAATTTATTTATTTATTTTTAATTTAGTGGTAAGCGGATGTTAGTTAACATACATTGAGTTGTTCTGCGTATCTCCAGAGCTGTGTTGTCTCTGCCTTGATAACATCTCTGGACATAAACACTCTAGGTATACATGATACACTTTTGATTGCTTCTTCCACTCTATCTCTCTTCCCCATCTCCTCTTTGCAGACAGTCAACATTATTCTCCATTATGTGCTAGACTCCTTTGAATTCCCAATATAAAAGTGATAATGCTTTGTTAACAGGTGTGTAAATCACCAGGAATTCACTGTGGCTTTCAGTATTGCTGTTAATTCAGTGAAACTTTTCAGAACATCTGGATGTGCTTCAGGCTTCTTCTAGTACTGTTTCTGAACTTTCGTCACAATGATATCTGAAGCCAAATTGTTATTTTTGGTTATCAGCACATTCTGCTAACAGTTAAGCTTCTTTATTTGCTTACCTGTGGTAACCAAATCTTAGAAAATGCTGCAAACCCAAATCTCACCATCACTCCACCCCAAAGTTGGGTACTTGGCTTTGACACATCTTCTGTGATTGAACCTTGTAATCTCTTAGAAGCAGCGTTTCTATCATAATGTATCAGTGAACATAACCCTGAAGCTACTTCCTGGAAAGTGAAGTTCCATCTCTATCAAAGATACCAAAATTGTTTGTCCCTAATTTGATAGCACAGAAAATTCGTTTTGTCATAAAAAAATGTGAACTCGTGTTTGTGTGTTCAAGAACTCAAAACCTAGAGCCCCTAGGTCATTAGGTGCTGTAGATCTTACTCTGTAGAGTGCAAAGTTGGACAAATCTGGACTTCCAGAAAAATCAGTAGAACTAGTTCGGGGATTAATCTGGCTCTAAACTTCCATGATCCATAATACAAACTTCATATTGTATCTAGCCCTTTCTTAACTTCAGTCTTGATTTTTATGTATCTTCAGGTTGTCTTCTTACAGTAACCATCAACAAAAACATTTTTAAAGGAAGGGATTGTGACTATATAGTTGAAGAGACCTCTAGTCTTTATACTTGCTGAAGGTATTAGGAACTCGACTAAATCCCGTGTTCTGTTTTTGTTTTTTATTTTTTTTTTGTGAAACTCTCCTTCAGTTTTGAGAGAGCTTGCATGCATAAGGTATGCAAAATTTGTCCCTAAATCCGAAGAATGCTTAGGAGAACACAAACTGGCATCTCTGTCTTCCCACAGTTCTTGTTGGCATGAGATCCAGAAACTGAGATTTTTTTGCTTTAGATTTACCCTCTATACCAGGAGCCAAGTAAATAGAGAGGTATGAATATTCCTGTTAATGTAGAGCTGAATTTAAAGCATATGTTCTGCTTTCAGGATTATTTTTTTTAAATTGCTTTTAGGAACTGCTTTGCTTTTTGGCATCACTGGGGCATTTGAACAAAAATGGTGTACATCTGCATTAAGACCCTTGGAAAGTAATGGCCAGATTGCTTTAAGTTGTAACTCGAGATCAGGCTTATATTTGCCTGAAGATTAAATTCAAAGTGATATGCAGTGAGTACAGACGTCCAGATTCTGCCAATTTTGCTTCAGTTCTCCAATCATTTTAACACCATCTCCAATATGATTTAGAGGCAAAGTTATATATTTTCTGTAGTTATACTAAGATTGCAATGGGTAACTGAGGCTCTTCTGAATTTGGCCAAGACTGCTCAGTGGCTGCTGGCATCAGTTTCTCAGGGATTATGGCATGTTTTTTATAGTTGTTGTGAAAATTTTGAATTGCAGTTGGGAAACAAGAAGCTTTTTTGAAAAAATATCTGAAAAATACACATTGTGAGAACATGCTGTGTTGAATACTCAGAAGTATGTCTTATGTATTCCCTGGAAGACAGTAAGTTCTGCAGCTGCAGTTTTTTTCATTGATTTCAGACTAAAATGTGAAATTGAATTCTGTACCGAAAGTTTTGAATATGAAAATGAATAGTATGATGTCATGTCCTTGGTGATAAAGTTTTCTAAGGCAAATCTTTATAATGACTTAGAGTTAGAAATAACCAAGGCTTATTCTATGCAAGAAGATGCAGGAGACAGATTGGTTTGTCTGAAAAGCATGTTTGATTAACCATGAGATAGTTAATAGTGACTGTGAAATGACACTGCAGAATTCATAATTCAGAGCTCTTATGTCAGGCTTTCTGCAAATTCAGGCAAACACATCTTCAACAGCTTAATTGCAGTTTATGTTTTTAGGGTTTTATTTCCTACCAAAAAGCTACACAAGAATCATGGGTTTTTTTAATGCTACAGAATTTTGATTTTCCACAGAGATTGTGTGGCAAACTCTGCAGCTGCAGAGTTTAGAAACATGCAGGCTTTAGTATGGTTTGCTATTCAATTCTGGTAGTTTACTAAATACACCTGTACCCTTTTATAAAAAGTTTGGAATACATTCTTCAGGGAAGTATACGTATTTCTTTTAGCATGTCTTGGTAGATAACAAACCATCTTTTTTATTTTTTTCCCCTCTATAGTTTTATATAAATTTTTTCAGCTCTCTTGTCCCTACCTCCAGATTTAGTTATGGAAGTCTAATTGCACAGGATGAATACTACCTCTCATGCCCTGCCTCTCAGAACCCAAAGTAATTGTCTTTCATTAAGTCAGACAAGTGAAAGCTGCGTATAGTGTAACAGTTAATTGGGAGTCTTAACACAGTTCTAGCATAACTTTACCTGTGTCAAACTGTTCTCATGCCTTTGATTACATGACGTGGCATATCTTGAAAAATAGATTAATGCCTGTAAGCAGTGAGCAATCTTTGAAGTGAGTGAGTCTGTTCATCAGAGTGGTTTGTTCCATGATTTGGCTCCAAGCACCCTGAGCAGAAAACACCGTATTCTTTCCACTAGGTCTTGAAATGAGTGCCGTGTATGTAGGTGCTGGTGAGTCAGAGTAAATGGAAACATGAATTCAAGTTTGTTAATGGAACTGGCCTTGAAGACCTGTGAAGTATGCTCAGTTTTAACTGAGACATAGTAGGGACTGCCGCCTTCTGCTCCCAAGTATCACTGCCAGGTGTGGCTGTCTATGGAGAGACAGCTAGAACTGAATTGTAAGAACTGGGACATTTTTTAATTATTATTATTTTAGTTTTCTCTTTAACAACATGGTGAATTTAAAAGTAGAATTATTATTGGATGAAATTGTCCCTGAAATAGTGATAGAACCCCATGCTGGTGAACAGATAACATGTTTCCTGGAAAACATTACTTAGCCTAGATGTTAGCATTACACATTATTTGGAGGTAGGAGGATTGGCTATGTCACTTTTTGGGGTTTAGCTAAGCAGGGAGGTTTGCATCACCATGAGTATTTGGATTTGGTTTGAACTTTTTTTTAATTTTTACTGATGGTGGAATTAGACAGTCATCCGAGTCATCATCGGGCCCTCTCCCACTTCTCACAAGGTAACTAAATGGTAGGTATGGAGCTCGGATGAGCTCATGAAACAGTTCTTCCTGCACGACAACGCACATTCCAGCACTTTGTAATAAACTGCATATGCTGCCAGATGGTAAAATGTAAAGCTTCTTCAAATGGTATCGTTTAAAATATACGCTGTCTCCCATCTCCCTTATTTTTCTCCTCCCCTCAGGTTCTTGCTCACTTCTTTCCCACACCTTCCCCCATACTTTCATGACTTCACTCTCCAGCCCTGATTCTTCTTTTCCCACCCCTTCACTCAGCTACTTCCATTGCTCCTCCAGCTCTTTAGTTCCATTCTCCTTTTATTTTTTTTCCTTTGGCTTGTTGCCACTCTCCTAATTTTAAAGCTTTAAATTCTTTTGTATGTTTTAGATCTGACGTTAGAACCCTTCTTCCAGTTTGTCTATATAAGCTTCATGAATTGTCACTTTAGAGAGAAACTAGGGGGATGTGGTTAACACTCAGCCTTCCTCAGTTTCGTGTATGTCCAGTGGCACTTAAGTCATAACAGAAGTTCATCAGTTTTTGCTTTCTGCTTATGTAAGGTGATACATTTTTTTTCTAAAATCAAAGCAGTTCTGTACTTTAATATGGATAGCATATGTGGTTTTCAGAATAAGATTTGAAAGGCTAAAAGACCACTCTTTTAAATGAGCCTTTCACAGATTATTCATAGAAATAAAATCCCTTGAAGATAATTTCTCTCCATGTTCTATTTCTCTGTCAATTTCATAATAATTGGCATATATGTTTGTTCAGTGATCTTTTACCAGTTTAGAGTGTAACTTTCTTCCTTTCTCTCTACACTGCCATCTTCCCAGCCTCACAAACAAAGACCTAAGCATTGCTCAACTGATGGAGATTCACTCTTATGGAGAGAAGTACATGATGGGAGGTGGGAGCAGGAATACTTCAGTATCTTCCCGTCTCAAGATGACAGCGGATTCGGGCCTCTTCCATACAAAGGAGTAAATACTGTAACTGAAATATAAAGTACCTTTAGGTGCATCATTGCCTTTGGAGTAGAGTGGATGTCTTTTGAGATTCAGTTTTCTATGGAAATTTTTAATTGACAAACATAAATCATAACATTCTTTCATTTCAGCTTATTCAAATAGTTTAAAATTGTTGAATAATCCAGCACAAGACCTAAAAGTCTACTTAGAAGTGGTTTAATTTGCCTTTGAACTTTTGATTATGATCTATGCAAACCCAAAATATTTTAGACTTTTTCCAAAATGCTTTTAGATTTCTGCAAGGCACTAATGTGAAGTGTTTTCCCTCGTATTTTAAGACTGATAGTATGTTTGAAATCTTGTCTTTTTCTTCATGACACTGGGAGAGCTTTGATCTAGCAGTAGCAGCAAGCAGCAACTGGTTTTCTGTTTAAACTTATTGCATGTGTAAGAGCTGGGATTTGTGTGTAAACTTGAATGGGAGCTGGGGTCTTTTGGTGTAAATGGAAAGGACTAGGTACACCTGGTACATGATTCTGCATGTTTCTGTCTTCATGTCTAGTGCCCCATCTCTCTTGCCCAAATGAAGACCATGTGAAACCTTGATTCAAACAAGACACTCTTTTGAACATGTTGTATGTTTCAGAATTATATGTTTAGGACTATTGTATTTTTGCCTGAGGAAATGTAGACAGACATGCAGATGGATCTGTTGTAGAGTACATGTGATGTAAAAATGATTTCTTGAGGATCCACCCACTATATGTATTCGGTCAATCCAACATCTGAACTGCCCTTATTACCCTGGATTTGCTAGAATGCTACAGACCAGGCACTCTTCTTGAATTACTGTAGACATGCAGTTGATCTAGTCCTCTCAAATTCTCTTTACAGTCAGTGAGGATAAATAGATACATTGTGGGATTTTTTTCCTGCCAAATGTAGATGTCTCTTTAGAATAGGGAAATCACACCCTGGAGAAGACTGTTGGGCTAATAAGAGAGTTTAGAATGATTATCACATAGACAGATGTCTGTATTGCCTGATGAAGTCTATTCAGATGTTAGGAAATCCCATCAGCCCTAGTAAGAGGAAGCCTGTAATTTTTTCACCTCCACTGCATTTTCCAGGTCCAGCCTAAACCCTGTTTTGTCCTGTTGCTGTAGTTGAAGTTGTGGGAGGCAAGAGGCTGCACAAGAAAAGCCTGAGAATAAATCTGTTATCAAACTAAAGTGTTTTTCATATGTGGGAGGTGTATTTCAAGGCTTTGAGAATCTCCAACTTCCAGAGAAGTCTTTCATATGGAATCTGTTTATATAAACCCCATGCCTGAGTCTTTAGTTACATGGTATCAGAAATACAGAAAACATCGCAAGAAAGGTGGTGAAAAAAGTCACCTGAGCACCAGGCTAGATGACGGCCCTGCTAAGCAGTGCTGTCTCAGTTTTCTAGAGGTGTTTTTAAAGAACAGAAGACAAATTTTTCACAATGATAGACCTCAAAATATTAACAAGCTGCTAAAATAGCTCAAGGCTGGTAATAGGAAGGACAGATTTTTCTTCCTTTGACAGCTGAAAACATTGTCCTTTTTTTTTACAGACCTGTAGAATAACAATAAAACTAAATCATATGATAAGTATGTAGACTGAGAAACTCAAAGGTGGAATTGGCTTTGGAAAAAAATCATCACTCTTGATGAAAATCCTGTTTTCCAGCTGAATTTCAGCCCAGCAGTTAAAGAGTAGATTAATGCAATAAAATGCAAACCAAATCCAGAATGGAGCGCTTTTTTTTTTTTTTTTCTTTTTTTTTTTTTAATCCTATCAAATGATGAGAACTTTCAAAAAGTGTCTTGCTGTTATTGTCAGATGTATAGTCATTGTTGTCATAACTAAAAGGTTCTGTGATGCCACCTTTCCTGCTTTTGAGGAATGTAACAATACCCCACTTCACAAGCTCAGTCATTTAAGGATACATGGAACAGCACAGATGGTGAAAATAATCTCTACTGATGATTTTGAGAAATGAAATTTAAATGAGCACAACTTATCCAAGCTTTGAAAAAGCTAGGGTAGGAGCATCCATCTGCAATGTAAAGAAAAGCTCTGTGAGGTCAGTGAAACTCAGGTAGGATGTGAACCCCAACACTGTGTATACAAAAAGACTGTTTTCAGAGCAGGATTATACTTGAGAGCCCCTGTGAACTGCTTGTGCACTCTAACTCACTGCTTTCCATGCTGCTTTACAGGGAAAAACAGTGTGTTTTGTGCTAGGTGCTAGAAAGATAACTGTGACATTGGTTAGATCCTGAACAACCAAATGTGAGGCAGCAAGTTTTAATTTGTACGCGGTGGCATTGTAAAGGCTTTAAGCTATGCTCTGTTAGCTTTAAGAAATGGAATTTACACCCCTTTCCTTTTAAAAGGAGAGGATTTTTTGTGCACCAATTATTTAATCTTATGCAAGAATTGATGCTTTTTCTGATTCTAGTACATGTGTATAAATTGCAAGAAACTGTACTCTATGTGATTCTTAGAGAAACGTTTATTTGAGAAGCTTTGTGTTTCTTCATATATCATGCTTTAATTGAGGAATAGTTTGCCAGAAGGGCCAGTTTAGTATTGCTACTTAAGAAGCATTGTAAAGGATTTGTATTTTCTAGTTCCCATCTGGACTTTTGTTACAAGGAGCTTACAGAGAAGCAAAGAAAATCTGTATAGCTTGTTTCCTTCAGTCTCTAACTGGTGTAGAGGTATGTGAGATATGAAGGTTGCCTGGGTTTATATCAGGGAGAAGATACCAACTGTGTAGTAGTGGTCTATCGTTTTTTTATTTTTTTTCGATGAGGAATAGTGTCCTGTCAAGTGAAATTTTATTTGGATTTGTGCATTAGTTTTCCTTCTCCAATAAAGGCACCCTAAAAAACCCCAACTTTTCTAGCAAAAGGGTCATTATTGATTTACCTGTTTAAAACCCTGTATTAAAGATGTATTTTTATGAAAGTAGAAATATGACTGGCATATTCATTATACATTGTAGCATTAAAGCATTTTCCTAACTAAAAAGTATCAGAGCAGCCAGCGCAGCCACAGAATTGCTGGCTGACTTGTGTAAGGTGAGCTGATACTGACTCACACCTCAAGTTTTTTGTTAACCATTATGTTTCCCACTGGCATAGTGCTTCAAAAAGTAACTGGCATGATGCAGTATGTGGGCCATGTCTCACAGAGAAAATTTGGATTGCGTGTAGAAGAATGCATTTTTCAGCTGTCCAATCCATTTTCTGTGGAAATGGAAAGTAAATAAATAAATTAATGTATGTTTGGCTATGTTTAGTATCTTTGGGACTTTTCCCATAATACGGAAAATGAAGGATATTTGAATCTCAAATAGAGGTTTGTTGGTTTTTTTTATAGGTGAAACTCCCCAGGGAAGCAAAGCTACTTCTGGGCAGTTTGTTTTGAGAGATTGTAGAGTAAGGTATGAGAACTGCTTGAAAAGGGGCTTTTTTAGGGTTTCAAGGTACACGAGTATCTTGTTTGTTTATGGAAAAGTGAAATCTAAAATTCTACTGAGGAAAACTCAGTTGTACTCTGAAAACAGCAGATAATGGGGAGTCTGCTTATTCTTGCTGTACTTTCTTGTCAACCTATTGGATGATGCAGTACCATTTGAAGAGTGGCACTGTGGGACTGGATAATACAGCATCATTTAGGGAACTTCCTGGTGATGTAAAAAATATTATCCTTTTCTTTTTTTTTTTTTTTTTCTTTAATTCAATGCTTTGTGCTATGAAGGTTCAGAAACAGAAAATAATCTTTCTGAGATTCTGAACACCCGTAGCCCATTCTTTCTCCACAATGCCAGATATATTGTGGAAGAAAATATAAAGGAGATAGAGAAGAAGAAAGAAATACGTTATTAACACCCATGTGCATTCTACATGACCTCATGGGAACAGCCATCTTCAGTACTTTAAACCACAATCTTACTCCCTTCATGTGAGACAAAATAATATATTTTTTAATGACTAGATGAAGTGAAATTCTGCCTTCTGATAACAGTTTATAAGGAAATTTGCTGGGTTATATTCGTCCTTCACTATTCTTTGAGGTTCCCTGTACTCAAAAATTGTACTACTTTTTTTTATACTTGTGTTGGTTTTATAAAGCTAAGTGGCAGCGTTATTATGGGAGGAGGGTTGATGCCTTTTTGAAAGGCAGTCTTATTTAACTAACATTCCAGGTAGCAATGATGCCACTTTTTTATAACTAATAGGTTTAAGTAATGCTATTATTTTTATTACTGTAACAGTAGGAAGCCTCAAGATTCTTAAGACGCCAGTAAAAGCTGAACACACCTTTTGCTATTCACTTGAAACAGATCATACTGCAGTGCTGTTTGGATAGTGATCTGTTCTTCTAACACTATTTGTTTATAATAGCATTTATTTTCTTTTTTTGTGAGGTAGATAATCTCATCTAGGCTCCCTTTCCCACAAAAGAGAAAAGTCAAGGTCCCTCCTAACCTAGATCGCTGTATGATTCTATGGTTCTAAAATTTACTGTCAGTTTATCTTGTACTTTATTTAATGCAAGCTCTGCATGTCTGTGTGTTTTCTATGCCTTCTTGAGTAACAGTTCTTCTCAACTTCTAAATTTTTCATCACACTTAAATCTTAGAGTGGTGCATATAAAACTTATGTAGGTTTAGACAGTTTTGTATTACAAAACACTCTTTCATTGAGCAATGGGCATATTTTTTCTCAATTGTAAAGCTTTATCTTCTCTCTGCTTTCACTGAGTAAGAGCTGTGTCCTCCCATTTCTGCCTCATACAGCTTTGTCATCCAGTATGGCTCTCTGAGCTCTGTCTCTGCATGGTGAAACTTTCAAAGAGCTGTTGGTGGCTGTTAATGAATTAGACAGAAAATGCTGCTCTGGGGGGCCATAATTTGTGGTGGTTTTTAACTGCCCTTTTTGGGGTTGTTATTTTTCTGTAATAGATCAATATGTCTTTCAGATATATTGTATTTGAAGGAAATAAGAAAGGCAAAAAGCCTTCTGTTGTGACAGGGTTTTAGTGGGGAACAGATGTAATTTGTCTTAACTTTTACACATTAACTTCTTCCAGGTATTAATCTACCTTCATGAGAAGTTTCTCTCAAATGTCTAAAAATGCTTTCACTACTTAGAACCAGTTTGTGCTGTTTTAAGTCATGCTGAGGTAATTAGGATATAAAAGGTTGTCCTGTTGTCAGCTAGACTAGGCAGTAAAAAAATGGTGTTTATTTACCATTTGTTCTGTCAGGACAATGTATTTTTCCAGAAAGGAATGGAATTTGAGAGCGAGGAAGTGCTCAAACAAGGCTACCAGGAGCATTTCAGTTAGAAATGCAGCTCTGACATCAGTGCAAAACCAGTATGACTTCTTTTAAGAAAGTTTGGAAGCAACTTCTAGATTATGTTTGAAAGGTATACTTAGTATGTGTTCTTTTCCCTGACCACATGCTTGCCTTGGTGCACAACTGCACATTTGTTTATAACTATTTCTGGTATTGTGGCTGCTATTTGGGGAAAAATTGAAAGACAATGGCTCCTTTAGCTTCTTCCTTCCAATATGTGAATGATTGTGAATGAAATTAAATCTTACTTGCAAGTATAAGGTAAGCCTGATTTGGCTTCTGAGCGTCTGCTGTGAATTGAAATAAAGGGAGCCTGATAGAAAGGACTGAAAAACTACCAGTGAATGCACAGAGTAGACATCTAGAAGGACAATTTTTAAAATGTTTGAAAGCTGTCTTTAAAACCTAGTTGGTTTTAAAATAACGTAGTACACCCAGTAGCCTAGTACGTGTTTTCCAAAGCTTTTCATAAAAGCAAAGAATGTTTAGAGTTGGAAGGGACCTGAAAGATTATAGAGTTCCAACTCCCCTGCCAAGGGCAGGGACACCTCCCACTAGGCCAAGAGCTCAAAGCCCCATCCAGCCTGGCCTTGAACACTTCCAGGGATGGGGCATCCGCAACTTCTCTGGGCAACCTGTTCCAATGTTTTACCATCCTCACGTTAGAGAATTTCTTCTTAATCTCTAATCTAAGTCTTCCCTCTTTCAGTTTAAAACTGTTACCCCTCATCCTATCACTACACTACGTGATAAAGAGTCTCTCTCCATCTTTCCTGTAGGCTCCCTTTAGGTACTGGAAGTCTGCTATAAGGTCACCCCGGAGCCTTCCAGGCTGAACAAGCCCAACTCTCTCAGTCTGTCCTCAGTGTTCCAGCCCTCTTATCATCTTCGTGGCCCCCCTCTGGATTGGCTCCAATAGGTCCATGTCCTTTTTTTCAGGGCTCCAGAGCTGGCTGCAGGACTCCAGGTAGGGTCTCACCAGAGTGGAGTAGATGGAGAGAATCACCTCTTCTGATGTGCTGTCTATGCTTCTTTTGATGCAGTCCAGGATGTGGTTGCCTTTCTGGGCTGTGAGTGCATGTTGCTGGGTCATGCTGAGCTTTTTTCTGGTAAAATTTGTTACTGACTTCTTTTTTCTGCTCCATTCTTCCACCATTCATAGCCTAAATTGTTTGGAATGGTAGTTAAAACCTAGACTTGAGCTGTGTCATTTGCAGCACAGTTTCTACGGCTCAGCAAGAGAAGTTCAATGAGTTTAGGTTACAGACCTTCTGGGTCCAGTCTGCATCTAACCAGGTCATCAGCTGCAGATAGTGGAATGATTTAATTTCATGCCTGTGTGCAAATGGAGGTCTCATATTTTTGAATGTAAGTGATGAGTACAGATGTCAAAATTTTAGGGTTTTTAATCTATAAGTAGTTCTGTGTTTTTCATTATTTTTGGTGGCTTTCAGTCTTAAATAGCTAATGCTATTTTTAATTACTTTCTAGACAGAGATTCTTCTTTTTTCTTTCCTAGGAACACTGAAATGCAATGTTTCTAAATTTTAGTATTCCCCCATGTGCTACATTTGCTCAGTGGCATTATCAAGACAGCAGCCAAGGGTTCCCGAGGTTTTGAGTCACAGCTCTGCAGTAGAGTGCCAAAATCCTTACTAGACTTCCCTGCCATGATTGCAAGCTGAGGCTCCTAGGACTTCTAGGCTGCCAGCTCTGACAAAAATTCTGGTATAACTTTCTTTCTGGTATCTGGCAAACCTTGGGTGCTGATGTCTTCCGTTAGACACACCTGGTGTATTTTTCCACAGCCCACAAATTTCAGTTTTGAATACCTCATGGCATGAAGCACCTGCTTGGCATATATGCCCCACATCTATGGACTTCTGCATTTCACCTATGACCTTTTGTGTTTGATAAGAATGTTGCAGAATCCAGAAAGTATTGGAGGAAGTCTTGTGGCACAGGGAGTCTCACTTCTATGCCCTCAGTCTTCTACTGGAGACAATAGGTTTTAGAAAGCACTCTCTTAATTAGAGCGTTTTTCAGGATTCCAGATAACTTTTGAATTTCACAGTTAAAGCATAAAACGCTATTACTGGAATTGTATATGAACTTTTTCACAAAAATATCCTATAAAAATTGGAACAGAGGTGTGGATTTTCAGAAACAAAACCAGAATAAAGTTCTTGTGAATATCAATTTCATGCCTGACAACCTTTTGTCCCTTAAAAAACTCCCCTATTAAATAAAAATCTTATCTGATTTTTATATGTTATTAAAGCATCAAGTGCTATGAAGCAGACTCATACACCTTAAGAAACTCAGAAATCTGAACAAAAAAAGAAAAAATTGAGCAGAAATTAGCAGAAAAATTAGCAGAAGAAAATGCGCCGTTCTAGGAAAAATTCTTAGGAGTTTCTATTTTTGATCCACTTATATACCCTTCTGAAAAGACTTGTCATTGCATATCTAATACGATTATTATGTCTTACGAAGCAACTACAGTTTTCATGGTGTGCCAACAAGTTTTCTGAACGCACTCATTATTACCTTTAAACTGACAAAAAATATTTTAGCATAACAAACTTGAACCTTGAATCAACAGGGAGTGTTGGATGAACATGAGCCAGCATTGTGTCCAGGTGGCCAAGAAGGCCAGCAGCATCCTGGCTTGTATCAGGAACAGCATCTGTGAGTAGGACTCGGGAGTTGGTGGTCCCCCTGTGCTCAGCACTGGTGAGGCCCCACCTCAGGTACTGTGTCCAGTTTTGGGCCCCATACCACAAAAAAGACATTGAGGTACTGGAGCAGGTTAGGAGAAGGGCAGCAAAGCTGGAGAATAAGTCTTATGAGGAGAGGCTGAGGGAACTGGGGTGGTTCAGCCTAGAGAAAAGAAGGCTGAGAGAAGACCTTATTGCTCTCTACAACTTCCTGAAAGGAGGTTGTGGAGAGACGGGGATCAGTCTCTTCTCCCAAGTCATAGGTGATAGGGCAATGGCAGGGGGAGTGGAACTCGATGATCTTTAAGGTCCCTTCCAACTCTAACCATTGTATGATTCTTTGGCAAGAGGAAACTTTCTGGAGCAGAATGGCTTGGATCTAGCATCTGTCCTTGAAATTTTTCTACCCATACACACTAGCAGTCAAAATACGTATGCTTGTCTGTCTATTTTTGTGGGTGAATTAAAATTAGCAAAGTTTTCAAAGCAATATCTGGGTTTCCTATTTTGCTGCTATTATATAAAAGGCCAAAATAATATTATGAGATCATCTGAGAATCTTAAATATGCAAATATTGCTAACTGTTAACTAATGTTGGTTGTTTATTTTCCTGTGCTCAATTGTGAGGCTCAGGAGGGTTATGTTTTGTAAAAGAAAATCTAAGAGCCATAATTCCTAGGTGTTTGCTATAAGCAGCAAGTTTAGATTCCATGTATTTTTAACAAAATAGTGCAAGTGTGAATTTGTGCACTTCTGTAGCACAATTGATGTTACTGTTATTTTTACTTGATTAAATAAAACATTGAGTTCTCCATAAATTCTGCTTTTACCCAATGTTTCAGTGGGGTTTCTGGAATCACAAGGTTGTCAGGTAGTTTATGCTGGTGATGTCAAAAGCCAGACAATAGCAAGAACATACAGCAGGTGAATTTGACTCATACAGTTTATTGAATTGCTAATTTTTAATGTTTAATTGTATCTGACTGCTATTCTGCATCAAAATATGGAACACGAATATACTACCTTGATAACAAACTGCTTGGAACAGATGGTGTTCACTCAGGAGTGCTACCGGAGCTCAAGAGGGAAGTAGCTGTATTACTCTTGGTGATGTATGACTTTTCTTTTAAAATTGTCTTGGAGCTAGGATTAGAGAATGGCAGATACAATGCCAGTTTTCAGAAAGGACTTGATGTGAAATCTGAAGAACTACAAGCCTGTGGGTCTCTGTTCTGTATGAAGTACATAAAGGACTTGTGAACAAGTGGGTAAGTGTGATATAGATACAATAGATACACTTTGGAATGGTCAGCATGGCTTTTGGGAAAGGAAGCATTACGTAACTGTCCTTTTGGAGTTCTCCAAAGGACTTGGCCCACTTTGTTGATGACAGCGACATGAATGATATACTGTATTTAGACATTCCAATGTGTACTGGCAAAATCTCTCAGCAGAGTATTTTATGAAAACAAGGCAGCCAAAACCCCTAAGAGGAAATATCTTTCCTTTGATAAATAATTACTAGAAAGACAATAACTGAGGATCATTATTTGATTGTGTGAAGGGGGGAGGGAGGGTAGCCTTATAGGGGTTTGGTCTGGGTTCAGAACTATTCAGTATATTTTTAAGTGACCTGGAAAAGGGGATAGTGTGATGACACAGAAGGTTTACTGATAACTGCAATTTATTATGTGGAAACAGGTTATGGCTGACTTTGAAGAATGGCAGAGATATCTTAAGACACTGGAGGGGCAACGAAATGGCAGATGAAATTCCAGTAGACAAATATTAGGGTTTTTTTCTCCCTTTACTTTGTATATTAAATGATGGCTTCAGAGTTGGACCTTGCCACGCAATAATGAATTACTGTGTAATAAGGGCAAATACCAGTCTGTTGTTACAGATACAATAATGAAAAATATCAATTTAATATTAAATAGAAGTCAAAAAAGGAAAGAAAATGCTAAGAGTCATTAGGAAGAGAATGGAGAGCAAAGCAGAACATCAGTGCTGTGTTGCATCAGCATTCTGAATACTGTGTGTGTTTCTGCTCTTTTCTTTTGAAAAATGCTGAGGAAGAAGTGGAGAAGACTCAGAAAGAGTAATGATAGCAAAAGAAGAACTTTTTTATCAGGAAGGCGTTGCTTTCCCTAAGATGAAACCACAATATTTCACTCAGTGTTTCCTTTCTTACAGATAGGAATTTAAACTACTACTTCCAACTAGTTTGGTAGAAATTATGATGTGAATCTATTTATTGTTAAAATATTTTCCAAGCAGTTTTTCAAGATGTGGTTAAATCAGTTCTTACTGTCATCATATAGACAGGTTCCCATGAACTGAACTGGACCTGGAATCAGACATACTAGAGCAATTGAAGAACCTACTCTTAGAATTTGGTGGACACAATTGCATTGAAGCAGGACTAGAGTTATATTTTATCTACCTTTTCCCATACGTATTCCACACAGAGTTCGTGAAACATGGCATTCGGTGATGGAATATGTCATTTTTGCTGGAGGTTTGGGTTCTTACATAACAAAGCAGCAAAAAAACCCCACACCAAAACAGAGGGCAGTTTTGCTAAATGTCTATTGAATGCTCTCTTCTCTAAAATTATCTCTTTGTGCCTGCACCATGTTTCATAAGAGGTAAAAAAAGAAAAAGGCTTTCTAAAATGTTTCATCACTCTTTAGGTTGTTCTTATTGCCAATGTCTGGATGAGATACTATGCATAAAAGAATGCAATGGTGACATGTAGGGAGTAAGATTGGGAAGATTTTTGCTAGTTCTTTATGTAAGAAAACATGCGGCATCTTGAAATGCAGAAAGGAGGTATATTAAACAACATCATATTGCATTAAACCAATGTTAGCTGCAATAAATGCTTTTCAGATCTCACATACTCTGCAGGCTGTCATTTGCCAATACGATAGATTCTCCATTTTCCTGTTATTTGCAATTTAAACTTGTATTTCAATCACTTGCAGGAGAGGTTATTTTCAATAAGTATAAGCAGATGCCTTCTCTTGCTTTTGGCAACTCTAATGTGAGGAAAAAAAAAAAAAGATTTACTAATTAATGTTTTTGCCTGCTGAGGCTCCTTACCTTAAGTAAGCCCTGTTTGTCACAGTTGCGTAGCAAGGTTTTTGTCCTGAGGACTAATTGGCAGGCTAGATGGACTGTGACATTCAAAAAATGTGGAATAGAATTCAAGAAAGTAGAATGCAGCCAGAATTTTAGACATGTTGTGCATTCAATATGAGGTACTCTCAAGGGTTTTTTCCTACTGTTTACTGCTTCTTCTGGATGTGTTACATTACACCAAATTCTCTAGCTTTTCCCCCTTTCTTTCTCTTTTTTTTTTTTTTTTTTTTTTTCCTTTAGAGCAAGCATGTGATTTAAACATTTATTTATTTTGGAAACTGCTCCAGATTTTTTTGAGGTGGTGGTGTAATGATGGAAGATCAGTTGTGGCTTCAATTTGTTCTCCTTGAAGTTTGTAACCCATTTCAGGTATTCTTTTCCCTCTTTCTTTAGTTTAATAGGATGTTTTATCATTAACTGATATAGGACTGTATCAGTTCAAGAGGTAACCATCGTTTTACAAGGTTTTCACAGGAACTTCTTGAAGAAACTTTACTAGGCTAGTTAGATTCCACAGATCATCATTAGATTCCACAGATCATCATGAGTTCCTGTCTAGTTTTGGGACTGTGATTTGAAGCTGACTTTATTCTCAGTCCATATAACTGAAGGACAGAGGTTACTGCTGTTATAAATAGTCTAATCCCACTGGATCCAGTGTGACTACTGATGCCACTCCAAAGAATTGAACTTTATTTAATCTCTACTTGAAATTTTGCTTTATCCGGGCTTTTCCTGGCACTCTCTCCTTCTCTCCTCCTTCATAGGTTTTACATCTTTATTTGTCCCACATGTATGCTGTTCAGAATTAAAACTCACGGTTCCTTGAATTGTGACAGTGCCTGTAAGCCTTAGTCAGGATCTGCACTGTTGTGCTGTGCCTGACAGAAGAACATTCTGGTTTTTCCTTCGGGAATCCTCTGAAGGTTGCATGCTGGAGGTTGCTTACAACAGCAGCTGTAGGTTAGACAAACACTCGACATTTTTCCTCTGTACTGTAATCCTGTTATGTTTTGTGGCAGCACATTAGTGACCAAGACAATATAATCCCAGAATACTTTAGTTTCAATGGCAACATTGAAATCAAGTTTTATTCTTGATACAATAAATTTGAGTTTGGAAAAGAAGGAATTTGGTGCTCTTTGTTCTTAAAAAATGGCACACACCAAAGCAACCAATAAACCTGCTGAGCTAAGCATTGGCAAGCCATGAATGAAGAACTGATAGTTTTCTCTATTGGAACATGGACATTTAATCACTTATGCTGTCTCTGAATTTGGACCTGCTCTTTTCAGAATACTTCTAGCAAATGCAGTGAAACAAATCTTCATTTAGAGTATGAATGTAAGTTAATGCAGGGATTGACTTAAAACTTGACTTAAAAGTATGGCCGTGCTTCCTCTTTGTGTTTTCATAGTCTGTCAGCATGTTTTGTTAAGGTACAACCAATCTTTTTTACTACCCAGATGCTATTGCATTCGGTATTTAGTAATTAGAAAGCAAGTCTTTAAATTTACCTCATCAATGTCAAATAAAATTGAGTACCTATTGAACTTTTAACATTATATCTGTAAAGCCTGTGACAGATGGTTTTGTTTTTTTTTAAATATATGGGCTTTACTGTATTTCTAAAAATTTAGTAATTTGATCCTTGTTTAGTCAGTTATGAATAGTTATTGTGAATTACAAATTAAAATGATGTAAATAATCAATAGACCTGCATCAGCTGAAACTGGCTTTTTAAAATAAAAGATTATGTAACATTTAAAGCATAGGTGAGATGTTGGTATGTCTGGTAGGCTACTAAAATTAGAAAGGCTTGCATTCTGGAATGTATTTTATCCATGTATGTAATTACAGTTTTGAATTAATTGAAAGACAGAATAGTGTATTAGTTTATCTGTATTTGTGTTCTTAGTAGGAAATGTTTGACACTAATCCCTTCCTTCTGTTTTATTCCCTTGCCCTTTAACCCACGGTGTGTTTCCTTATGGTACAGAAGAAAAGCCTTTTATTAATTCCTTCATTAACTGCTGAAGTTTAACGGGGTGCCTTTAGTTAACTGAATTTAGTTTCCCTTGAACACCTCCATTTTTTGGGAGAAGTTATGAAACTGTGAAAGGCTTGTGCTGATCCAGAATGGGATATAGACAAAAAATCCTCTCTACGGTTTTATGGAGAGAATTTTTATAAAAAAATGAGAAGATTATGTGTCTTAAAAAATTATTCAAAGGACTGATATAGCAAACTCTTATATTCTCTGAGATTACCTTGGATGCTTCTGCAGTTTCAGTATGTTCGAACTGGAAGTTATATTTAGAACTTTAGCATTTTCAGTGTCATTTAGAACTTCAATAAATTTGGAAACTGTACCAATTGCTTCCCAGAAATCGCAAAATTACTCTTTCAGTTGAGAATTCCAAGCATATAATGTTCCAAGACTAAATATCAGTATTTACTGATAATAAACCCAGTAAGAGGCAACTTGAGCTGGCAAATGAGAGGAATAATGACGTGATGGTGCTAGAGCTAAATGACTTCATGAAAGTAATTTTTCAAGAGCATCTTGTTGCAGTTTGAAGATTTGGATTCATTCAAATAATAAAATAGTTAAGTTACTGACCAGAGCTGGTATCAGACTTCTTATTCTTCTAGATTCCCCCTCCCCCCCCAGGTAGATGGCATCTGATGACTACAGTGGCAAGACTGATTGCTTTTTTATTTAATAGATTTTCTTCAGAAACTATGCAGAATTTTGTTTGGATTGTTTGTTTCACCTGTTGCTAGGAAATCTGAAGTGACACGGATTTTGTTTTTAAATGTTTTTCTTTTTAATTTTGTGTCTACACGTTTTGAGGGTGTTCTTTCCTTTGAAAAGTGTAACACTTTGCTTTTGTCTTCATTGGATTGATTTTAGTTTTCGTGTTTGTTTTTTTTTTTTGTTATATTGCAGTTTTCATTCTTTGAAGGGCTTGCTCTGAGTTTCAATCATCTGCAAATGCTATGTGTCTATGTTTTCTCCATCATCCTTTGAATACTGTAAATAATATTAGTGACTGTAACAGTCCTCTGCAGGAAGATCCCATGCTGACTTCCAGCTTGGCAAGGAATTACTCTTCCTTGAATGTTTAGTGTAGTTACATATCATACAGTAATTTTATCCTTATTTCTCTGTTTATGAAATACCATGGTGTCACAGAAATGGAAACCAAAAGGGACTTCAGGAGATCTAGTCCCTCCCAAAAGCATGGAAGCAAGATCAAATACAATCCTAGGCCAACCCTGAGATGCTGTTACTAAAACCTTCCTCTCAGAGAGGCATTGCAGACTCTCTTGACACTCTTGTTCCAATGCTTAACTATTCTGTCTTAACCCTTCTTATTTTTATACCTAGTTAATTCCTAAACTGTTACTTTCTGAAAAATCAAAGCACAGTTACATGAGCAGCATCAAAAACTGTCTTTCACTTAAGTAATAAGAAAGATATGAGGCAAATTTTAACGCCAAATAATTGTGATGATATTTCTGTACAATTATGAGGCCATAGTACCAATACTCTAAAGCTCAAAATAAAGAAGTAGTTATAAGCCTGCCTACTCAATTTTTGTCCTGGATGCTGCTGCCACTTCAGTCCCAGAAGCTATCATCAGTGAAATAGTTAATAAATAATTGCTACTTGTTTATTTAATTATGTTGTGGCCCCCAGAAGATGGGGGGAAGCATTTCACACTCCTGGTGTATTTAGAGACAAAGCCTAAACCGATTTAGTCATGCATGTAGGTTAATGAGTGTGATTCTTGAGTTTACAGTTACTCTTTCTGAATGTTCTTTTTGTGACTATATGGGTAGCAACATCTGTTCATGTTACTGATAACATAGATTCCATAGTCATTAAGACATACCTTGAAACACATCCTAGAACTGAGACTAGCAGGTTTTGCGGACTCTGACATTCTGCCTGGTCAAATGATATCTATTATATGGTCTAAATTGTTATACCTTGAGATAAATCCATGGCTAATCTGAAACATGAATATCTCTGCAGTTTTGTTCCCTTGTCTCAAAAAGGTTGTATTTAGAGCTAAAAAAGGTTCAAAGATAGATGGCAAGTATGCTTAAAGGTATGGAATGAATTACTTGCTATCAACCCATTGTTAAATTCTGCCAAAGCTGTTTTCCACTTCTTATTTGCCATGATGAGAATTTGTGCTCATGAATTACAAAATAGCAGAGCTTATTGGTTATAGCAGGTAGAGATCAAAAGCCAGCATTTTGTTTCCATTGTTCAGACTGTGCTGTCAAAGTGTATGATATAAGACGCAGTAATCTTTCCCCTGGGATAAGTCTTGACTTTCTCTTGGCCCCAGATAAGAAATAGAACTTTTTTTTATTTCCTGGGGATGTCTAGTGTGGAAACAACTATAAAGATACTGTTGAAAATCTAATTTCTAGAATGCTGGTGTTAAAATAAAATTCCACTGTGCCCACCTGCCTAGAATCCATCTCTTGCTTACTTTACAATGAGAAAGAAGTTCAGAATAAGTTCTCATCTACTCAGTACCTTCTGTTGGAAACTCACGTTACTTTCATTTTCTGGTTGGAATAATATGACCTGAAGGTATTAGGATTTTTTGTTTCTCTAAAAAGCTCCATCAAAATGAAGCAACCAAATCCTACAGTTTAGATTCAGGAAATTTTTATTAATCTCTTTGCTTGAAGAATTTTACAAGTCAACAGAGATTAAGAGTACAGAAGTACTTTAGTATTGTAAAACTATAGTATATCATAAGTGCATATTTTAGTTTAAAATTCCGTAAGTGGCAGCTGAATGAAAAATAGTTTTTATGAGAAATAAATAGCAGTGGAAATAATTATTTTATAGACAGAATTTTAAGTAATGTGTATTTTCATGCAGGAAATAAAAAGGTTCAGTGGCAGTAATATGGTTCATGTGGCATTATGTAGGAGGAAAATCATGTTCTTAAAACTACAGAAAGCGTGAAAATGCCTTGAGTTATGTTTATACTAGGGAAAATGCCACACGTAAAAATCACAATAGTAAGCATGTTTGATCATGCGTTAAAATTGTTCTCTACTTCATGCATTACTTAAAAAATACAGTTGATTCATCTAGGCTGCATCCATACTACACTATTATTTGAATGCCAACCTGGACTCAGGCTTGGAGACCTCTGGGGGTTGTGATGCAAGCTCTTAAAAGAAAATGAAGAGCGTGCCCATGAGAACATGGGTGAGTAGGGTTGGCATTATCAAGTGTGGCTTTATGTCTGCCACATGTACTGTCTGGCCCTATGCCATCTATAGCCAACACCCTGACTTCTTGTTTTGGTATACCTTGGTATAGCATGATAGTATATAGTATTTTTGTGTCTGCCTAGGTTGTTTGGTCTGCTGTATTACTCCAAGAAGATGTTCAATGTGTTTTGGATCCATAGGCAAAAGTTTTCAGCTTGAATAAAACTTGTATTCTAGAATCGTAGAATCATAGAATCATAGAATGGTTAGAGTTGGAAGGGACCTTCAAGATCATCAAGTTCCAACCCCCCTGCCCTGGGCAGGGATACCTCTCCCTAGAGCAGGTTGCTCAAAGCCCCATCCAACCTGGCCTTAAACGCTTCCAGGGATGGGGCATCAACAACTGCCCTGGGCAACCTGTTCCAGTGCCTCACCACCCTCACAGTAAAGAACTTCTTCCTAATATCTAATCTAAATCTCCCCTCTTCCAATTTAAAACCATTACCCCTTGTCCTGTCACTAGACTTCCTGACAAGGAGTCCCTCCCCAGCTCTCCTGTAGGCTCCCTTCAGATACTGGAAGGCTGCTGTCAGGTCTCCCTGGAGCCTTCTCTTCTCCAGGCTGAACAGTCCCAACTCTCTCAGCCTGTCCTCACAGGAGAGGTGCTCCATCCCTCTAATCATCTTGGTGGCCCTGCGCTGGACCTGTTCAAACAGTTCGATGTCCTTTTGATGTTGAGGACTCAAGCTTGTCACTGGTTTAATGACCTAGTCTTCACGATCGGAGTTTAAACAACACTCCTCATCATACTGCATGGGTAACCAGGAAAACCAAGAATTTTGTGTCCTCCTGAACTTGCTGAAAAGCCTACTAGTTATCTGTCTTTGTATTGCTAGTGGTCCCTAAGACCTAAAGCATGTCACGGGAAATAGAAAGTAAAAGGTACTTTAAGTGATTTCGTAAAATATTCTAAACCAGTTATGAGATGTGATTGTGTATGTTGGAACCTGATAGCTGTGGCAATGTTTTTGCTGCTTTGTAGTAGAAGCAGTGGTTTTTTGCTGGACTTAGTATGACTGCCTATATTAATTGCTAAAATTTCTCGATACTGAAGAACTGCTTGCTGTGTAGGTGTGTCTAATGTGCTGGAGTCTGTGTGCTGTGACTGTAGGTTCTGAATAAATAAAAATGGAAACTGGGTGGTGAGAATTGCATGTCAGGTCCTCGAGGATACAATTTTCAACTCTTACATTCCCACCTAAGATTTATTCAGGATTGACTAAATTTGAAAATAAACCTATACTGAGTCACAGAATCACATGGCAAGGAGATGAATGCCCAGAGTATTTAGCAAATTCTAGGCTAGAATTAATTTTCAAACTGTTGTTTGTACAATGGACAAGTAATACTTTATGGTAATTAATCAATAGAAAAGAGAATTAAATTAGATAATTTAATCAGCAATGGACTTTAAGAATTACCTCCATATTCCTGATTGTAATAAGGAAAACAGAAATAAACTGTTTGGGATCAATTTAGAAAGTATGTGAACTACTTTGTAGAGTTTGTATTAATGGAGCCACATACGTTGTCTGATATGTAAAACTGCTTTAGAAGTAGAGTGCTGTACAAGAGCTGGCCATTGATAAAGTTGAACTCGTTCTTTAGGCAATTTATATTTCCCACGTTGAATATAAGGAATTTATCTAATAACAGAATCATGTTTGAAAGGAAATATAATTTGCACACAAACAGCCATCTTTCCTAACAGAGGTTTAGTGGAGGAAAAAGATGCTAGTTATGTGACAGGAAAATTTGTACCATACTAATTGGAGGCTTGATTTTGCCAAACGGTCAAAAGGATGATCAGAAAATGTGGAGAAAATTTGACCTGAGGAAAAGGTGTGCTTATGTTGGAAGAATCTTCACAGATGTGGATTTATGAAACCCAGTTTTATGGCAGCAAGCCAAAGATGCTGTGACTCATACAAATTGAAATCTGCTTTACTTATTCATCACTTAACAGGTTTTTTTTTTCACATGTGCATTAGTTAACAAAGACATGGACTATGTCTGGTTACAGTGAAGTTATTGCAGTTTTTCCTGAAAAAATGTTGCCTATTTTGCTGTAGAAATGCAACACTAGTATGGGAATATTTTAAAAATCTGTAGAATGTAAGACAGGTCTTTATTTGTGCTTTCCAAAATGTGTTACAAATATTTTTTCAATGTCAAGCATCAGTTTGGAAAATACAATGTTAGTATCAACTCACACTTTCCGTCAGAAGATTCAGACGATCTTGATTATATAACTGGTGTGTGCTGCAGTCAATTTGTTAAATCATAATAAAAGTTATGAGAGTTTTTTTATCTGTTTACTCGTGTTTGCAATCACATCAAAAAGTGCTTGAAGGTCTTGAAAAACCAGAATCATAGAATGCTGGAAAAGACCCTTAAGATTGAGTCCAGCTGTTAATCTAACACTACCAAGTTCACCACTGAACTATGTCTCTCAGCACCGCATCTACATGACTTTTAAATACCTCCAGGAATGGTGACTCAACCAGTCCCCTGGACAGCCTGGTTATGTATATGGATATAGATATACACCTTCTCTCTGTTCATATAGATAGTCAATCTTTAGGAAAGTTTGTTATACTATTCCTGTTGTGAGTCAACAATAATACTTAAAATTTTGGTAAGAAAATAACTAACCACAGAAAGAACAGAAAGTCCCCCAGACTTCAATGGCATGCAATATTGAATCAACTATTGATATCCACAGAGACTTTGTGATATTACATGAGTCTTTTTTATTAATCTTTTAAACAGTATTTTCCCAATAAAATTAAGCTGTTTCTACTGGGCCCTGGTTAAGTTCTTACAGGCATTTTGGTTGCATTTTTAGTTTTTGACTTTTCAAATAGTGTCTTTTTTATTCTTTGACTATATTGTTTGGAATTATTTGTGTGTAATATGTGTACTTATCTATATAATTTACTGCCACATTGCAATCCTGTTTTATGAAGGAATCTTGTAAGAATTACATTAAGGTTTCACATCTCAGAATAAGAGCTATAATTCACATGTATATTCTCAGTGATGTCAGTGGTTAAGATACTCAAAAGGAGAAGTAAGCCAAGAATGCAAATCTTTGTTTTATAGTAATTAATTCTTTTATTGTCCTCAAATAATTATTTAGTAAAACCTAAAAATATATAGACTGTATTTTAATGATGAGCAAGAAGTAAGGTGGGGTCTTGTGTATTGTAACAGATTAAAGTTAGCATGAGTTCTTAGGAAATGCTTGTCATCAAATGTATGTTTAGTTGAGCTCATGTTCTTAGGACAGAAGTAAGCGTATAAAAAATGAGATGATAATGCCATCAGAGCCATTCAGAAACAATACGTGATTTCCAAACAGTTTGGAATAGAGATTTACTTTTTTGTTTTTTGTTTTTTTGTTTTTTTTTTTTCCCCCCAGCTTTGAAGTCCCTTTTGCTTGCTTCTTTAAGAACAATTTTGAAAATCTGAGTCATTGTCTAAGCAAATGCTGGAATTCTCTGAAAAATGGAATTTGAGTTTCTTTATCTCTCAACACTAGATTCCTTCTATTTCAGCTCGTGGCAGGTTCACAGAGGCACAGACATTTACTGAATACGCAGAAGAATTATTTCACTGGTACTAGTAAAAATGAATGGCATTTCAGCCATTGCTTCTGAACTTAAAAGCTTAGAGATATAAATGAAACAGGTAACATTTCAATTCCCAAGAGCAATTTACTATGAGAATATAGATTCATTCACTTCAATGCTAGGGATACTCTCGGGTTATAACCTCTTCTGGAGCTGACCACATGCAGCCAGCAGTGAGAGCACACGTTTTTGTACCCATTCACATGGCTTCCACATAGGCTCCTGCTGTGCAGCCGTCTGCCAGATTTGTTATGTTCCTCCTGGCAGGAGCGAGCTGCTTGCCAGCCTTCCTTCTTCCCCATCTTGTTCTGCTGCCTTTACTGCCTGCTTTCTCCTTAGCATGGCTTCTGATTTCATGCTAATCAGTTTGTTTTAATGGGCCATGGTGGACCTCAGCTGTCTTGCAGCAGAGGATTGATGCAGCACTTCATAATAGGTTTCATTAAAAAAAAGTCATAGCAGTATATTGCTGCATGCATTTACTAGAGGCCCACACCAGACTATAACATAGTCTGCTAACACAGCAGAGCTTCACGATTTGATTGTGCATCTAATTTGTTAGTCTTTGAATGTATCCCATTAAATTCCTCAATCCAAGTATTTTCAAACTTTAATGTAGTTAGGTTTCCATCTGATTGTGGTGCCAGTAAATTCTGAAAAAAATCCAGCTCCCATTTCTGTTACGTGTACTTGTATTTTAGGTAATAGTGTGAGTTGCTTTTTTTTTTTTTTTTTAAATTATTACAGAGATCAATTCCTAATAAATTACCATCCTGACATTTTGACTAAAAGAAGCATACTTTAAGAATAGTATTTGTTTTATTGGCTTCTCTTTGCAGATTTTTTTTTTCCTACTAATTTTGAATTCAGTTTTCTGATCTTCCCCTTTTCTCATGAAAAAGGAACAATTCTGTTTAGTTTGTTCCTGTCATCTGGGAGGGACTCAACTTGTGTGATATCCTAGCAGTATGCATGTTTATTAACACATTCTGTTCAAACTCAAGAGCCAGAGGAAAAAACCTTGTAGGAACTACCATCCTCCAGCCTTCTTCAGCACTGTCATCTCCATATATTAATCTTACTGATGGAAAAATTTTCTTTAATGTCTGGAGCCTCATGAGTGCCAGGTGGTCAGACCAGGGAACAAATAATGGCTAAGTTATGCCTTTCTCTCAAGTGAGTCTTTCCTTTAGCTGCTGGTTCTCTGGAAGTTTGCAGGAATTTAATGGTTAGGAGCTTTACCATTAGGTAGAATGGGCTGAAATTGGCCCTGGGATCTAGAAACTACTAAGGTTGGGTGAAAGGACACAAACCAGTCAAATACATGATATTAGCTTCATAAACTTGATGCCTTTTGGAAACCAGCTGCAACCTCTCTCCCTTTATGTCAAAACTAATACACACCAGTGGTTTAAAGCATTTCCTCTATTCTTTCCCTTGGACTCTGAAGCAGCGCTTATATTCTCTGCTACCAGGAAAGTCTCTGATTGTTTCCCACAGGCTGAAGTGCAGAACTGGGATGTACCTTGTGCTCTAAAGCTAGCATTCTCTTAAAAAATTAAGCTGTGTTCTTTGTAATATTGCTGTTATTTAGCTCCCATGACTCATCCTTCTTCCTTTCTGTCATCTTCCTTCTTTCATCACTGTCTGTCTGCGGAGCTATAGGCCACCATTCTCAATCTTCTTCTTCAGTGATAAAGTCACAGACTAATTTTATTTGCAATATGACTTCAGCTACAATTACTATGCCAAACTGATAATCTCTTTTTCTGTTTCAAAGTAAATCTTCTTCTGTCCAAACTAAATCTGCTTGTTTAACCTACATATTGAGCTGCAAGCTTAACTAGCAAACAGATTTATCCCCTAAACTTTTTTCTTGGCTAATGGAGACCTTAAGCTGACAAATACAAATATCTTCAGTTCAGAATATGAATGAAACTGACCATTTCTTTTTGCAAAATATTTCTTTTGTTATTTTTCCTCTCCGGCAATGCAGCATTAATCCAGACTTCGCTAATTTATTTCATTTATTGAAATACTTTCCTGTCTGTTTTGGGAAAGTGCAAGCTAGTCCCATTCATAGCTTTCAAATGCTTTCTTTAGTCTGCCTGTTGCTTTCACTATGGCCATTTATTTCTTCTGTTATCTCTCACAGCCTAAGTTCCCCAAATTCTTCACGTTCAGAAACCTTTTTGTCCCCAAATTTCAAAATTATTTATATTGTGGCCCTTCACCCACAGCAAGGTGTTGCATCATTCCTCTAGCTGCTTGATGGTGACAGATCTTGTTCCTCATTTAATAAATTCCAAAATGAACCTTTGTTTGGAAGAACTCGTTTAATGCTCAGTTAATATTTGGACACTCAAAATCTGAATGTTATCTTTAGCTTTTTATGCTCTGCTTTGCCTGTGTTCATCCACCCCTTATTTAACATCTGTAGCACCTCCTCCTTCGATACTGTGTCATTCTGGGTTTTTCTCTTGGGTGCAATCTCAAAACTGGCATAGTTCTGTGATTCTGTCTCACCTGGGCAGCTTGGTTTGAAGTATGCACTGAGTTTTTCTAAACAGAATGTGTTCATCTTTCTGTAGTCTTTATTCCAAATACATCTTGAAAACTAGATTATCTAATGATTAATGTTTCTACGAGAAGAAATGCTAATTGAGAAAGATTGTCATATCACTGGCATTTTTGAGTAGCAGAATTAATCATTTAATGAGAAACAGTAAGTATCACTCAAAGTATTTGAAAAAGTATTCATCTGCATGTCATACAACTTGGCACAGGTATATGTCTGGTTGTTTTCTTTTTCCTGTGATTTCTCTTAAAGCAGAAGTAAAAGGCTTGGACAAGAAAAAAATTCTCAAAAATGCTACGTACAAAAGATTTGCAGCTGTTGACAATCAAGAAATGTATTTTCCAAGTCAATAGCTGTCATTAGACAGAGATAACATTAAAAGTGCAGGTAAATGTGAGGAAAACATAAAGGAGATTGAGTGCAACTGCTCTTTGTTCCCCACATTGCCACATTCTAATGTATCTTGTTTAATATCTTTATTAATGATATAGATGAGGGAATCGAGTGTCCCCTCAGTAAGTTTACAGACAACACCAAACTAGGTGTGAGTGTTGATCTGCTTGAGTGTAGGAAGACTCTATAGAGGCACCTGGACAGATCAGATTGTTGGGCCAAGACCCATTGTCTGTGTTCAATAAGGCCCAGTGCCAGGTCCTGCATTTCGGTCACAATAACCCCAAGCAATGCTACAGGCTTGGGAAAGAGTGGCTGGAAAGCTGCCGGAAAGCAGCAGAAAAGGACCCAGGTGTATTGGTGGACAGCTGGCTTATCAGGAGCCAGCAGTGTGCCCAGTTGGCCAAGAAGTCCAACAGCATCCTGGCTTGTATGAGTAATAGCGTGGGCAGCAGGAGTAGGGAAGTGATGGTGCCTCTGTACTTGACACTGGTGAGATCTCACCTCAAGTACTGTGTTCAGTTCTGGGCCCCTCACTACAAGAAGGACACTGAAGTGCCGGAGTGTTTCCAGAGGAGAGCAACAAAGCAGTGAAGAGTTGCAGAGTCTCAAACAAATTATAAGAAAGAACACCAGGAGTCTTTATTAAATATGTCAAAAAAAAGGAAGCAACAGATTGATTAGCAGCATTTTGTATACACTTTTCTTAATCAATTGGATTTCTTTTGTGAAATATTTGCAGAACTGGGAGGTACCTGAATGAATGCCTCTATTTTTTCCCTCCCTGTGCTTTCTTGATGTAAATTCCATCTTGCCAGTACTCTCAAGTAGTACTTCCTAGCTGATATTTTACAAACTTTCCACTTGATATCATTTTACTCTACTTAAGTTCCCGTGGTAACTTTCCCAGAGTCTTCAAGTGGAATAGCAGCAAGATTGAGCTGTCATTGAGATAGCTAAATATCTTCAGGCTTTTCATCAGGGAAAGAGCAATACACAAAAATGTTAGTGGTATGATTTGCATTACCTTTATTATATAGAACCAGTATATTGGTTTTGGGCATTGCATATAGATAGGAGAGAAAATAAATACCATCTGTGTCAAGACTTAATATCATTTTGGAGTTTGAAAAAAATAATCTTATTTTTATTATAAACTGCTCTGCAACAAGTGAAATATATTTTTCTGAGTGAAAGTGCAATTTTTTTTTTCAGAGCTGCAGGTACTACAAGCATGAAACTAAAACTCTCCTGTTCATTAACATCTGTTTAATGTTTTGTTACTTAGTGTTCTTCAGTATACATATTTTTCACTCTACTATGTATTTTTAGAATGTTTACCATTGTTTGATTATGTTTTGCTTTCATCAATGAAAAAT
The DNA here is from genome assembly GCA_013400375.1 of Thinocorus orbignyianus. Classification (NCBI taxonomy): domain Eukaryota; kingdom Metazoa; phylum Chordata; class Aves; order Ciconiiformes; family Thinocoridae; genus Thinocorus; species Thinocorus orbignyianus. The sequence continues at coordinate 398,572 of VXBW01006284.1, forward strand.
GTGAAAACTTAAATAATGTATTGTACTTATGTCGTAGCACATTTTTCTCCCTCTAATTAAAAGCGGCTTTTATTTAAACCCAGGAAGACTATTTGCTGGCTATAAAATATCTTAACTTTTTCTACAGGAGTATAGCAGATTTAGCTGTAAGTTCATGATGCTCCGGTAGATAACACAAACAGTAGCAGGAATGACAGAAGTGTTTAGGCTATTACTTTTGGACAACACCAAAGAATTTCTTCTACTTGCTGTTGCCCTAAAATTACTAAGTAGACCATGGAGGTTTTGCAGTTCTCTGAGCTGTTTGCGTTCAATTATATTTGAGTTGACTCTGTTTCGAGCAGGGCGTTGGTACATGATCTCCAGAGGTCCTTTCCATTCTCAGTGATGCTGATTCTGCGTCATCACACAAGCAAGCAACAACCACTTGAAGGTATCTGAAGGTTTCTCTAGACATTTGCTGGAAGTCAAATAGGAGTTGGCTTAGGAAGAGTCTGTTTCCACGCCTCTTCGCAAATCTCTTTGGAGGAGGTGGAAAGGTGATTTGCAATGCCTTAGCTTATTGGTATACCATTTCTGGGGTGAACTCTTAGACCTTTTGGTTTCTATTATTGAAACTAGTCTTAAAAAATAGTTTTCTGCTACTTCAGAAAGGACAACACCCTCTCACCCAACCAAAGAAAAATGTAGACACAAGCTGGACGTTGAGACAACTCTAAGACAAAAGCTTAGTGTTGCTATGTCACAGGAGGTAATAAAAGTTGGCTGCACAGAGGTGCTTCTGTCAGCTAAAAAAAAATTCTTAAACCGAGAAAAATTTCCATGAAGAGACAAATGTCTTCCTGCCCTTACATCATGCCTATGGAATATATTTCAGTTATGTAACAACCAGTAACATTAGTTTAATTTGGACATACCTTCTTTCCCTGAAGCCCAACCTTGTGTTTCATAGTTACCATACTATATTTGACCTAATTCAGACTGACAGCTCATGGAGTAGAAGTCTTACCTCTGAAAAGTGCAGCTGCTGTAAGTAAAAATTTAGCTAATGTTAATAGGTGCTTGCTGTGAATTAGTTCCAGAATTATGGGTTAATAACAGATGTTACTTAAGACTTTCTCTTTAAACTGGTAGTTGCGTTACTGCCTACATGTTATTTCAGAACATCCTTGATTAATCTCAGTTCTTTGGGAAACTTATATTAGCAAGTGTTGCAGGTTTTTAGAAATATTTTCTAGTGAAAGCTTATAAATAATAGAATGGAAGTCTGCACACTTTAAAGTATAAAGGAAAATCTTATGAATATATAACTACAAAGAAATAAAATATAGTTACTTTCTCCAAAGGAAGCAGAAAAAAGATAGGTCCTGGCATCAAGATGATGGACTATTCAGGTGCCTGCTCCTGTTTGATCAGAATTTTGTGCATGAGTTCATTCAGAATATAATTTTTCGTTTTCTTTGCTGACGTGTTAAATGTGTGCAGCTGCTTGGGTGTTCTGTGCATTGTTTTCTTTAAAAATCCCTGATCTTCAGTTCTTAAAGGTACCCAGCATGTGCTTTTGACCAAAATTAACTAGTGCTTTCAGAAGAGGAGTATATTGCCTTTGCTTTTAAAGCTTTTCATTTAACTGTAATTACTGTTACTTATATAGTACTATAATGTTTTTAATATGACCATGGGTACTATAATCTGAAAACTTCATTGCCTTCTTTTGTGGTGTGACCAGGAAAAAAAAAGCCACAAAGAGGTAGTGAGGGAATAATATTAATTAGAAATCTGTGTATTGTTTTTTGGTTTTTTTCTGATTTAAACATACTGTTGGTTTATGTTCATTAACTGCTACTAAAGAGAAAAAGGTGGGTAATTCACAGGGTTTCTTTTCAGATTAAGATTCTCTCACATTAGTATTTTCTAAGTTCCCCTACCTCCCACCCGCCCCATCCTTTGTTGTTGCTTTTTCCTTCCTTGTCTTTTTGCCTAGAACAGCTCATAAGTAAAGGCCGAAGTGTAGCAGGGAGAGCTTTTCAATGAGACTGAACAATGGATGTGTTACCCGAATCTTCTGTCATTCCTATCCTATTGTAATTAGGAGACTACAGCTGTTAAAATTCACGAGCCACTCGGTAGCGCATAGCAAGTTGATGAGATATTCCATGTTGTGCATTTGAAATGCCTTTTTCAAGGTATCCCATCCTTCATTATTCTGTGCTATATATTTCTGTGCCTCATAACCCCTCCACGACATAACAAATTCTTCTCCTGTTTCAAGATGTTCCTGAATGTAAAGTTTTCCTGGCTTATTTTTGAGTTTTTCATTTGTTTGTTTAATAGAGGGGAGGATTCTGCTGCAATCTCTATTTGCGTATTGCTATGAAATCAGCCAGCTCCAGCTACCTAGCATCACTGTGCTAGGGCAGGTGTTTGTAGAAGGCTTTGGCAATCTGTTGGCTTCACCCCATGAAGATGATCTGCAAAGAGGATTGCAGGGAACATGGTTTATTTTTTATGAAAAAAGAGAAAAGTGAGAACAATTTCTGTTAGGCAAGGGAAAAAAGTGAAAATGGGAAACTGTTATGTGTCCTTTAGAAAGATGGTAACTAGATTTATATGAGGACAGTGAGAAACATGAGCTTAGTAGTCCAGCTTCTCAGATTACTGCTTTAGGTGACCTGCAGATTTGGGTCGGTATTGCTGTGTTGTGTACTGTACTGCTGCAATTTGTCGACTTTCTGAAAAAAGCTTTCCTTCAGAACTAGGGGAGGTGCACTTGTTTTGTTATGCAGGGATTCCTTGTATTTGAGATGAGGAGCATAGACAAAAATGTAAATATGTGATGGCACCTCTTGACCTCCAATGTTGACTATAGATGGTTCTAGTGCTTTTGCTACTTGGCTAGTGGTGGTTGGTACTTGGACTGCTCTGAGGCAGTGCTTTTGTAGGGCTTATCTCATCAAATCCCCTTCATGTGGAATCTGTTTGTCCTTAGTGGAACAGAGAATCCCAAGTCCCAAGCCTCTTTTTCTTCCTTCCGAAGTAACCATACAATTTGACCTCAATTTATAGCAGATTAACTTAGATCCAAATACCAATTCCTGTCTCCAGCACTCACTTTGTTGAGTGACACCTTATTTCACTAAACCATAGTATGAGTCTCTGGAAAAGGGAAAAATATTACAAGAGAATGTAGGAGGCTCTATTTTATATGTCATGAACACATTTCTAAGCCTTGTTTATTCCTCTTGTATCATTCATGTGTATAAACAGAAGGAATCCACATTTCAGTCTCCTTTCAGAAACAAAAGGGAGGGGAAGAAGTCAGCAGAAATAAATCTTATTGTCAGTGTAATGGTAAGTGAATAAAACATACTCAAATTATCTATTCTATGATGTTCATAGGAAAATCATAGTGAATTTTAAAACGCATTTTCATGTTTTTCAATAACTCCAGAATCATAGTAGCTGAAAATAGAAAGCATTTTGTCCACTTACAGTAGCTGATTTTTTAGCTATAAACAGTTCTATATTATTATGTGAAGAAAGCTTTATCCTTCATATGCTGTGTATGCTTGATACCTGTGCACTAAGGAAAGTGATGATTTTGATAAGCAGAATGCATTAGTAGTTTGTCGTTTCATGTAACACATCTTGTGATAGTTATCAAGGATTTCAGTGAAAGAACAATACCCCAAAATTCTTCCTCAAACGTGCTGATGGCTCGAAGTACAAATAATAAGCTGCACATGGTTATGTATGAAAGTCCATATCAAGCTAATTTCATTGTACCGATTAAATATCACATTTGCATTACTACTACAGAATCACAACCCTGACCTCATGGGTATCTTTGTGAGGTTTGTGATGAAACAACTCTACGCCGTGAGTGTCCTTGTATGACACTGAACTATACAGCAATTACCCACTGTATACACATTACAAGTTTTTATGGCTTTATAGACCCATCAGACCATAGATCCTTTTGTATGTCAAAGGTAAGTCGTTACACATAGTTTTACTGCTTTAGTACCAATTAATAAAGTGATTAATTAGATAGGTCTCTGAGGAGCTGGCTTTGTTTCTATTTTTATGTTTACAATGGCAAACAGACAACCCCCCTTAGTCTTTAATGAAGGCAACACTCATTAGCAGCTGCCTGTGCATCTCCTATCTCGTGCCATTTCCGATTTGACAAAAGCATGCAGGTAAGTGTTCGGTTAAGTGCTTTGGATGCATTTCTAGCTGTGGCAGCAGCAGTCACCTGCTTCTCCACAGGCAGAATACCTAAAAGCTCTTATGCATAGAGCTCTTACCATGTTTCTGTGCTCTGAACAGATCAGATCTGCTTTAAGCAGCTCAGCTACAAAGCTTCTCATCACCTCCCCCTTTTCTGTGCAGTGGGAGAAGAAGGAGGTTGCCTTCTACCCCACTGATTCCTCTACCTAATCTGAAGTGACTGTTACACTAAATAGTGATCAGTAGCCAGTGGGAGCTGGAAGTGTTGCGTTTCTGATGTCTGCAAGAGAGCAGCCTTGCTGACAGCAGTTGTTTCTTCTTTGGTGCTTGCAGATGCCAAATCAGTGCAGAGTTCTGTATATTTTGTGTAATTTTTGTTGAGCTTTCACTTGGGTTTTCTTTGAGCAAGCAACTACCAGTGAGATTGTCTAGTTAATGACTAAGAGTGAGGTAGCCTGATACATGTAAGGATTTAATCCAAAATGATCAAGGTAGGGAAATCAAGCCAAATTAATTTTCTCCTTATCCCATAATCTCATATCTAAATACTGGTGGCTTTCAAATGGCAATATAACCTGGAAGAAATTACATGTAATTTATTTGTTTGAAATGTGTTTTGGTAAGTGGCATTTAATAATAATTCACAAAGAGAACATTTGTTGAAGATGGCACTTTTTTGCATAACATGGATGAACCTTATTGGAATGTTAAGATGAGACCTGGGGGTTCTTAGTAGAATTTAAAAAGGAACTTTGAACAAGTCCTCTCTGTCACTTTTGTATCTACCTTAAAGTAAAGTCTGCAGTGTTTTATGCAGTTTCTCATTAATGAACCATGTATAAAGGACATATGTTAAGCTTAACATATACCTACACGTACCATAATAAGAAAAACACAGTACCTGCTACTTTGTAGTGCTGAAAAACAGTAACAAAGCCAAGTATTGCTCATTGCTGGTGTTCTCAGTCATGCATTTTGAGATTTTTAAAAGGAGATTCTATGCTTATTTTCTGTGAAAAGCATAAACTATTTACATGTTTAACTTTTATGAATAATACCACTATTCCACACTTTGGCAGAACACGCTGCTTAATGCTGTATCGTCCTCTTGAACAGTACACACTTACACAGTTGACACACATGTGTGCAGTACATATGACTGGATGAAAGGTGCTGTAAAACTCAGTGGGAAGGAAAGCGCATATGTATACTGAATTAGATAGGAATCCTTGAGTTAACCCATTTAAAGGTATTAAACCATGACCAGGGTTTTTCTACCTCAACTATGTTACCTTCAGCACAAAATCTGCCACTAATCCTTTTTGTTATAAGCAAAGCAATTGCTACATTCTAGTGAGGCAATGTCTGGCTGCATTTATTACATATCATCTCTTGAATCTGTGAAGATTTTCTTAGACAAAGAACTACCAGTGGTTAAATCACTGGTAACACACCGCCCCACCCCCTCGAAATACTGTTATAAATAACTTATTATGTCTTTTAAATATTTCATTTTGCCTTCTCTGAGATAATCTTGTTGCAAAAATGTGATGATATTCTAAGTTAGCTTAATTGGTGTATGTTCTAAGTAGAGAAGAAACTGTAGAGGCAAAACAATAGAAAATAGTATAAATATATAAAGATTTGTCACAATGCTCAGAATACTCCAAATGACATCATCTTTGCTTTGTCACTGAGATGATGGAATTAGTATGCAAATCACATTAAATTAAAATGCCTTCATGTATGTTTTTCAAAATTCAAAGTCAGATTTCTGAATTAGTTAAATATCAGTTCTTCTTTCTTGTGTAGATCAGGTCCTACTCCTCTTTGACATCTGACTAGACACTGGCTCAGCTGGGTTTATAAGAAGTCACTTTCTGGGGAACCATCTGGCCATAAAAAAGAAAACAAACAAGATAACTGGAGGAAGAAGGTTTTTGAGATGTGGTGCTCTGCTGCTGAGGCCTCTCTTTGGAGAGAAGTACTTTGCATGGATGTGAATGGAAAGCTGCCTGGTGGAAAAGGACCTGGGGGTGTCAGTTGACACGCAGTTGAATATGAGTCAACAGTGTGCCCAGGTGGCCAAGAATGCCAACAGCATCCTGGCTTGTATCAGGCTTGTATTAGTGTGGTAAATAGGACTAGGGAGTGATTGTCTCCCTGTACTCAGCCCTGGTGAGGCCCCACCTCAAGTACTGTGTTTGGTTTTGGGCCCCTTGCTACAAGAAAAATATTGAGGTGCTGGAGTGCAGCCAAAGAAAGGCAACAAAGATGGTGAAGGGTCTAGAACACAAGTCTTACAAGGAGCTGCTGAGGAAACTGGGGTTATTTAGTCTGGAGAAAAGGAGGCTGAGGGGAGACCTTCCCACTCTACTGAGATGAGGTTGTGGTGAGGTTTGGTCTCCCAAGTTACGAGTAATAGGATGAGAGAAAATGGCTTCAAGCTGTGACAGATGGAGTTTAGATTGAATATTAGGAAACACTACTTCACTGAAAGGGTTATCAAGCATTTGAACAGGCTGCCCTGGGAAGTGGCAGAGTCACCATCCCTAGAGGTATTTAAAAGACATGTAGATGTGGTGATTAGGGATGTAGTTTAGTGGTGAACTTGGCAGTGCTAGGTTAACCATTGGACTGGATGATCTTAAAGGTCTCCCTATCAAAATGATTCTATGATCCTGTGAATGTTTTTTGAGACTGTTCCATTGTGCAAGGGAAAGAAGGAAAATGAAATGGACAGATATCAGAGTTTGCCTGTTGTGAGTCCCTCGCTGGAGTTTTGATATGAGCATTTTTTTTTATCCTGTGTCACCAACAAATCTGTGAGACAAATGAAGTAACCATTCATCACTGAAAATGGCATAATTAGAAACAGAAATAGTTTGACATGTGAGGTATCCTTTCTCCTTCTAAAGACAACACCTTTTCTTCTCCTTTGACAGTTTTAAATGGATTAGCAATAACATAATAATATTAATTAAGTAATTTCAAGAGCACTGAAGTGCATCCAAACTGGTACGATTTTCCCTTTAATTGATGTCAGCTGTTTCTCCTTTAAGGCAGGGTATGTATGCAGCAGTACCCACCTGTTTTGGCTGGGGTTCTCTGTGGGCTGCCGGGGAGTCCCTGCCCTGGCGCCTGGGACACCTCCACCCTTCTTCTCCTGGGCTGGCCTCACAGGGCTGTTCCTCACATTTTTTTATTTCCCCCCCCGCCCCTCCACTCCTCTGCTTTTCTGGCATTTTTTGCCCTTTGTGAAATAACCCATCCCTGAGGCACCCACTGGAGGCTGCAGGGCTGGGCCATGGGCTGGAACCAGCTGTGCCTGGCTCAGGGCAGCCCCCTCAGTTCCCCCTACTGGCACCTGAGCGTGGACAACTAAAGCCAGAGGTATTCTCACAGCAGCTAAAACAGCAGCTCATGTTGTGTTCTGTGATTCTTCCATAAAACCCCAGTGCTGAAAAAGGAATTGGCTATTTCAGTCACGGCAACAAATGCCAGGCTGGGAATGATGAAGGTGAGGTACCCCCCTACTCTCTGCTTTGGCTGCATTCGCTGCTCCTTATGAGGTTTCCTTCAGGCTTCGTATTGCACGTATTCTAGCTGAGCGATACCAAACCATAGAAATGTATCAGAGTTACATTTCTACATCTACATTCTACATTTCATACTTTTGGGCAGGATGAGGAGAGAGTAGGTAAATAAGCTGGAACGAAGGGAGGATGTCTCTCAGCGAGGTGAGAGTCTCTGGTGGCTGCAGGCTGTTAGCCATGGCAGGAACTCACTGTGAGGCTCTGAAACACTGTCCTCAGCCTTGGTTGGATGTAGTCTGGGCGTCTGCGATGGTCAGCAGTTTTTAACACGTGTATTGCTACAGCTTCATGAAAGGTGAAGTAATTTTTCTAACAAAATGCCACTTCTTTTTCAAATTCATGTCCCACTGAGTATATGACCTCTGAAAGCTTTGGGAAAAAAAGGTTTTCATAACTACTCTTTTTGCTCTCTTATTTGGCAGACTGACAACCCTTTTATCTGTCAGCCAAACTACAACATCTTAAACTTTTAAACAAAAAGATAAAATCCCTATGAAGTGCTGTGCCTGGTGTGGCTGTTACTAGGAAGCTGGTAACACCTGAGAAAATAAATGTTAGAAATGTTTCTAAGTTGTAATATTAAGGCAAAGACTGTTTTCAGTTATAATTTACTGAAGTGACGTACATCGTAATTTCATAGAATTTAAGATTAAACTGGAGTAGAAAACCATGGCCTAGTTTGAAATGGATGGGCAGCAGGACAGAGGTCTTGGTTTGAAGGGCTTCTGGTAATGCAATAAAGACCAGGGGGCCTTAAGAAATTAGAGGAAAAATATTTCCATGTCACTGGTTCTTGTACATTCAATTTAGTTGAGGAATTACCACTGTGTCTGGAAAAGCTGAATTAAGGTTGAAGAGAGAAAAAAGAATCATGTTAAATGTAAGTCTCAGCAGGTAGCTTACCCATTTCCTTGAATCTGGGTTCACCAAAACCTTGGAAAGATTGAAAAGCTCTCGTGTGCTGCAATCTGTGTCACTTCCTTAGGCTGAAACTGTGTAGCTGACTCCTGTAACTGGAGTTTCACATTCCTCACTTTCTTCAAGATTATTAATGGCTTATGATTTCTTTTTCTAATTCTTTGGGTTTGGATCTTAAATTTCGCATGCTTTCTTTCAAATAAGTTGTGGCTACTGTTTGCATATGTCAGGACAATTCATTTATTTTTTGAAAATGAGTTAGGAAAATTTTATTATTAATATAGCTTTACATTGTAGCTTGGTAATTTATGGTAAAACTCTGGTATTTTTCAGAGAGCTAGAGTGATTGTGAATACTCTTTTAGAGACCCCATGAAAAGAGATCATTGTTTATTAAAAATATTCTGAAAGCTTTCCTATCTTTTTGTGCTTAGACTTGTAGAAATAAACCTTCAATCTTCTGAGGATTCTGCCTTTGCTCCTGTATCTATACACAACTTCTGAAGTTTGAAAGGAGTGCCTTGTATTCCTACTAATAAGTCACAGCAAAGACTTGAGATACATCATTTTAATGAAACAAGAATTCCTAGCACATTTATAGCTTAGCAAAGACCTAAACATGCTGACATTCCTGTTGCCTTGCTTCTTGGTGTTTAAAAATGTAGGAAATTCTGTGCATGGTAACAGGCTACAGTAATATTAAGTATATAAGAGGAAAATCCCTAAAGTCAAGGCATTGCTAGGTTGCACACGCAGTATGAAAACATGCATCATTACAGGGCTTGTTGTTATGAGCTTACATACAGTTTTTCTCACAGGAACCTGGCTCATTCAGACCATAGTAACTGAAGACTGTGTGGACTTCAAGGTCCTGTCTATTTAGATTTAGGATTTAATCTAGATGTATAATGTAGGTCCAAAAACGAAATGCATTTGTATGCCATCTTTAAGATAGGTACTGGATTTACTTTAATGCTGAAGTAAAGCAATTATCTTTTCTTAGATTTTGGGAATATTATATTCTTTGATAGAAGCTAAGAAGTCTCTTTCTTTTCAGTTTTTATGGGTAAGTTTGGCTTAAAAGGATTTCAGAATCTCAGTTATATTATTCCAATTATTATAATGGATATCATAATTTACTTTAGTTATTTTTTGATCCTGTATATAACCATGCATATGTAACATATATAGGCAACCTCTGGCTATGGTGAATAAACTATGTCCATATAAATCTGAATGTATATGTACGTGAGAACAGTTAATTTTCAAATGTAGTTGTAAAAATAAACAGATGACACAGTATTGCCACTTTATCACATTGTCTCTCCAACTAAACTCTGGTTTATTTCATTCTTTTTTGTGTAGAAAATGAAAGTGTACTAGAAAGGGCTCGCTACTGTGCAAACGTAGTGGTATGGGAATTCCGAGAAGCAGTTGCATTAGTACATTTCTATTTTCATAGCCGTAGCAAGGTGTTCTCTGTTACCATCTGTTCTATCGAGAGCTTGACATTGAAAGATTTATCGTACATCAAATTACAAATGACACCATGCTTTGGATTTTCTTTAGTAGATTATGAAAGGAGTGATATCTAGATATAGCCCCCCCTCACTGAATCTGCTTTTACTTTTGAGATTTTTTCCTGAGGGTAGTAAATTGAAGATTAAAGCTGATAGTCTTATGATAGAAAAAAAATATGCTCTGGGTGTTTTAGGTGGTTAGAGAAATAGAGGAAGTGAAAAGCCATTAAAATTCAGAATTACAAACAAATGGAAGTGAAATAATACGTCTTGTCTTATTTCTGCTGATAGATCCTTCTGTTATCATCAGATAGTCAGCTGGGATAGAACCAATAGTTTAAATGGATTAGATGCTAGCAGTCTGTATGATATCTATCTATTGAGGACACAGTGTTGAGTGGGAATGCAAGTTTTTGCCCCGCCAGTTTTTCCTGACCATCATCACTGATCATCGGTCACTCTGCCCTACATTAGTGCATCCATCATCAAAGTGTTTGATTTGGTACAGGTCAGAATGTGAAAATAACCAGCAGTATAAAAAGGGTGCCGTGAGAAAAAGGTATCTGTTTTTGGAAACCTTCCAAGTAGCTAAAATAATAAAAGAATTGAAAAGGTGTTTATCAGTGGTAGCTCTGCTGTGTTGCTGTCTGATTCTTACATATTGAAGGTTTCCACCTCTCAGTTTAGCTGCCTGACAAATCAGCTTCCCAGCTGCTGATTTTTCATCATTTGAAAATCTTGTCAGAAGTGAAAGGCCATTTTTCATCTATATCCATGGTATGTGAGATGCTTAGAGCCACAACACTGACAACCTTTTTATTCTAAAGCTCTGGAGTACCTGCAGTCACCTTGTGAGAGAGTGGGAGAAAGGCAGGGCATCCTGGATCCATGTCTTTCCAGCACTGTTTTCACAGTTCTTTCTATTTAGGAGAGAGTTTAATTAAAAAAAATATAATGAATCACTGAAAATTTTTATGCTATTTTAATCAGGTAATATTTTTTCCTCTCATTCTGGAGCACTACATTCTGCACTATGAGGACTCCACAGTGTTCATTAGCTGGCTTATCGTCTATCAATAATACCGTTTTTTTTTCCTTCCGCCCCCCCCCGAAACCTAAAAGAAACTGCAGAAATCAATGTAAATAACTCAACTAAAAAATCATAAATAATTGAGCTGGAATAGAGCTCAACTATCTGTCTACTGGTAGATTACTGAATCCCAAGATGATACTTTAAAGATGTGTAGTTTACGAAGAAATTGTTGTCCCTGATTTGAGTGTATCCATTACAGTCTACACCTGAGCAATCAATGACATGGGGGACACTTGCTGTGTTGGAGCCTGGCAATCTCGTGACCTGGATTCTGAATGGTAGAGCTGAGTTGTGTTTGCTGTTACTTTGACACAAAAGTGCTGGGATCTTAGCTGCCTTCAAAGATGTATACTAGCAGCTGAAAGGCAGATAGGGTAATGAGAGGAAAGGAATTGAAAGGAGAATAGTTTAAACCTGAGATAAAAAAAGTAGAGAGGACAGACAAAAATAAAATTGCTAAAGTCGGCGCTCAGACTAATAATATTTAGGGTTGAACTGCATTGGGCTAGATGAGAAAGCCTGCATGTATGATAAAAACCATAGCTGTGAAGCATAAAGTAAAAAACTTGCAAGAATTGGAATTCTTACATGTTATTTTAGGAAGTGATCATCTCATTTAACTTTCTAACTGAGCAATCATTCCTGTATTGCTATCGCTCTTATGTACTGCTTGGTTCATTTACACTTAAATGATTAAAAGAGTTGTTTATGAACCCAAATAAAATTTTAAAAGAAATTTGCATACCATTAGGTGAGAGGCTCAGTTCCAAGTATATAAGAATTTCTGAATTTTATAAGCCCTTAAATGCCGTGGAAATAATTGTTTATTATGACTGAAATAAAAATGAATTCCATCATAGCATGTGCTACAGCATAAGGAAGCCGTTTCTTAGTGGGTTTTATTTTATTCTTCACACTGTTTTTAACAATTTCAGTTGTTCATATAGCTTACTTAATATGCTCAAGATTGAGCCACAAAATAAGACATATAAGTTTTTTTAGCTGATACCCTCCAAACATAATTTATGCAAAAAAGCAGTTATTGCAATGTATGCAGAATTAAAAAAAAAAGAGGTAAAATTTGGAGATTCAAACCCAGGACAAATGGTAGAAGACTTAAGCAACAGTTTCTCAAGGAGGTACAGAGGAGAGTTTCACTGTCTTGCAGCTTTAAACAACAGTAAAGGAAGTCTCAGAAAGTGGACAGAAAGTACAAATACATTGTACTTGTACATGTATACAAGTACTAGTGTAAGTTGACGGACACAATTCCTTGTTTAATTTTCAGACAGACTATTCCAAGGTCTAGTTTTGTCCCTCAAATACTGCTTTACAAATGGACTTTAACATGAAACACCGGGTAGGAGTTTATATAAACAAAACCCACAAAAAATCAAATGAGAAACAGGCAAGTGAAAAATAAGCAAAGGTCAGTCTTTGTGGTCCAGGTGCCCTAAACCCAACAATTAGAGATTGCTTCAAAGTATAGTGTAAGTTGACGGACACAAGTATTGACACAAGAAGGAGGGAAAGATGGTTGACTTGCTTATAGTCTATCCATGTGAAGTTTGGATTAAATTAATTGCTTTTTTTATATATATATTTATTTCATTACCTTTACCAAGTCATTAATAGCACAGATGTATTGTCCTTTGTGGGTGAATGTGAGTTCTGCCCATATGGACTGGGGGCAGCACACAGCGCACAGACATAGTCACGTGCTGAAAAATCTGCAGGTCTGGCTGTGGCAGGTTCTTGCTTTCATGCCCATGTGGCTATTGGTTTCTCATTAGTGCAGAGCACATACAGGGCCTGCTTGCAGTTCCATGTGTATTTTTGCATGGGTACATTCTCTCTCTTCAGCGACCTATATGTAAAATCAATATATCATTTCTCTAAAAAAAGTTGCTGTGCGGACGGAGAAAGTCTGTGTTACGAGGTAATCAGGCATTCTTGTGTTTACCCTGCAAATATATATGAGAGAGCATGAAAATTCAATACTATTGCTAAAGTGTACCTTAGACCCAAGGGCTGTAGTGGAGAGACAGCGTCTTTACTGGTTATACTGCTTCTCAGAATGCTGTCCCTTTCATATGTTGTGCCCTTATTTTTTCAGCCTTAAACTTCAAATTCAATACAGGTGAACTTTGATTCACAGAAGGTGAGGAGAAGGGATTTTTTTTTGTTTTCTTGGAGAAAATTATTTTTCTCAGGAAAAAATCCAAACTGATCGGTTATAAATGAGCACAAAGTCAGCAGTAAAAAAAAATAAGCGCAACAGTGCACTTGATGAAGCCCATTGTATAACTAAGACACCAATGCTTGAAATAAAATAGCAGCCTGAACGGATCTTTTCAGATATCATCTGCCTGGTTTTTATCATTCAAACAGATTTTTTTTTTTTAAAGTTTCGTCGTTATACTTGAGTTTTCAGACTACATAGATGTTTCTATAATTTATGCCTGTGTTCATATTTGCTTTGGTTTCTTAGTGCTTATTTGGGCTGAAAAAATAATTTCCACTAAAAAGACCTTCTATTTTAGTCAAAACATTTTAAAATACTCATTAGATTTTTATTTTTTAAAAGTCTGTGCAAAAAAAAGTGTCCAAAAAAACTACATACCTTATGTTTGTGTATGAAATATTTTCTTACTGATTACACTAACATAATATTCTGGATAAATTTTCCATTCTGTGCATGAAAGTATAATCAAAATTATTGGTTATTTGCTGAAAACTTTTTACTCTTAGTTCCTTGAAATTCTCTGTTTTGTCAGTAGGGTAACCAAGTAGTTAAGTGCTGAGCATCTTTGTCATCTCAGGGAGGCCATGAAAGATGAAGGCACTTATAATTCTGCTGGTTTGGAGCTCACCTCTCATAAAAGCTTTTATCCCCAGCATACTAAGCTTCTATTCAGGCATTGTTAATCCTCTAGCCCTCAGTGTGTTGTTGTTCCTCGATGTGTACAGATATTTCATTCAGAAGTACCTGCTAGAGAGAAAAAGGTATTGTATGTGATGCTTAAGAGCATCATTCAGCTTCCTGAAGAACTAGAAAAGGTTGAATGGCAAAGCTGGTTTGTATATAGTATCTTTCTCCATCCCTATAACAAATAAAGCAGTTGCAGTTTCCATATTGTGTACATTAGGTGAGCATTAGTGAGGCTGAGAACTAGTTATTGCTGTATGTATGTTCTTTGCAAGGATGCAAGGGAAAACAGCAAAAGCAGTTTGCTACACCTTCAGAGCAGGAGCTCTTGGGGCACCATGCTGTCCCAATTCCCTTCATGCAGGCTGCAGAGGCACTGAGGTCTCTGGCTATAGTAAACTTGAAAGTGAAGATTGAAGGGGAAATTCACATTGTTACTGCTCAGCAGTGGCAATTTGTGAACAAGGAATGGTGTGGCGTGGAGGGCAAGGTTGTCCAACTGCAGAATAGATTAAAATGGCTGGAATCAGGGATGCCAGGCTCCTTGCAGAACTGTGGCGGTAGGACTCATTCCAATGCATTGTTCATTAATTGTTTTTATATTTAAGCACATATGTGTGTTTAATTCACCTCAAGTGGTACAATAACAATTCACCAACAAAAGGAATCCAGTCTAGATGTTTTACTTCTGTGTATTATCTATATATTAACACTGTGTAGTCCCATATGCTGTGCACACAACATGCTTCTCTGGCTGTTGCTGCTGCAGCAAGTGGTGACATTCTGCTGGTAGCATGTTTAACATACGATTTTTGGCTACTGACCCAGGCAAATGGGGCTAAGCAACGTTTATCTAGTCACATATGGAGCAGCACAAGTGACAGGCTGAAGAATGTGTTTGTGATATGCTGCAGGAGATACTGAGTAAGAAGGTGGCCTTCTCTCTGTATTTATTTTAAGACCTACTGTCACTCTACTATTAGTGTGGAATTGTGAGAACTCCAGTTCATTAGATGTGGATTTATTAGAAATTAGTTGTAGTGCCCTGAAGAAAATAGAAGCTTTGAGGCAAAAAAATATGGTATCAATCTGCAGACAAATAGCAGGAAAAGATGAACACTTTTTTTTTTAATAACTACAGAGATTTCAGTTTTCAATATAATTACATTTCAAAATGTTATAAGAAAATTATGTCTTAAGGAAATATAATCTCAGAATTACAAGATAGTAGTTTTAATGTCAGAAGAAATTACATAACTCATACAACTTTAAATGTACTTAATTTTTATTTTAATATCAATAATACATATGAAACCTTCAAAATTATTTTTAGAGTAATATGGTACTGAATTCGTGAGAAACATCAGTGTTTTTCAGAATTTCTTCTATGATCTGATCAGCTTTTAAGGAAAAAATAAATTGAAGGAAGATCTGTAACTCTTCTCAAATGTGATTTCTAACATTATATTCTTATTTCCATATCTGTTCCTTTCTACTCACAGTTCATCTACAAATGTTAACTATTATTCTGTCTGTTTCAGTGATCTCTGTGTCAAACCTTTTAAGTTTGCCTGTGTTTCTACTTAGCCATATTTATCTGCCATATAAATATACTTATGCATATTTATCTTCATGTATGTACTGAACCTATTTAAGCTATTTCACTATTGCTTTGTTTTCCCCCACTCCTACATGAAAACGCCTGTCCATATGCATCACAACTGTTCAGTAAAGCAGAAAATCTCACTGCTGTTAAATACCGAATAGTTATTTCTCTTGCTGCTTGAAGTATTTACCTGATTGTACCTACAAAAGTGATTGTTATTTGGCGTAGGGATTCCTTTTTTATGCATTATATCACTGATAAAGTTCACTGTTGTATTGGCTAGAATTTAACTTGTGTTTTATTGGCTAGTGTTTAACACTATTGCTCTGCTTTGCCAATATGAAGAATAATATAGTTGGACATGAATGGCATTTGGTGCAGTAATCTTCTAGGATTAATGGTTGGAGGGCAACAATATTCAGTAGTAAAAATCTGTGGGAATTATCACATGTTGTTCTATCTGCTGGTTTAACTTTTTAATGTCTATGGCTCTGAGGGTTGTCAAAGGACATGCAACGTGCTGCTTTCAAGCTCTTGGTTAGCAATTACAATTGTATGATCTGGTTTGGGATAGTTGTTCCAATGACTTGGCGTCTAGGAGAAAGTCTAGATCCTGGGATTAAAAGCTGTCATTCTTGCTAGTTCCTTGGTAGTAGTAACTCATTCCACTGTGTGCTGTTGAACAACTTCTGATTCGCACTTTCCAGTTGGCCGTTACAACTCCTTCAGATGCTTTAGAGTACACAGTGGGGATGCTCTGGCAGGGTAGTAAGCCTGACATAACAAAGAAAAGGAAATAAAGTAAATCATCACCACCTTCCTTTTGGGACAAGGTGCAAATTGATCTCCTATTTATTTCTAAAAACCCTTCCGTGTCTCGCTTTTCTTGTGTGTGTTTTGTTTGGAAAGTACAGTTAAATATCCAAGTGATTACCACATGAATTCGTAACTTAGAATCTAGAATGTCAAGCAGATGGTTTGATAAGAAGTCTGAAAACAATATTTCAACATCCCCAAGCAAGCCCTTTTGCATCAAATTATGTAAGATTTTTTCATAATACAGAATAAAAATCACACTTAGATACATCTGTGTGTATATTTAAATGTATCTGTACTGTATAAAAATACTACAAAAGTAGGGCTACAATTTGGTTCCATGTGGAAAGATTGCATGAAATTAATGGTATGTAGAGTGCAGAATTCAACATGAGTTGTTCTGGGTGGAAAATATCAAATTCGCTTTCTGTTGAGAAGGTCTATTCCAACTGATCTAAAAAGTACCATGCTTTGTGAACCCTAATGGTTCATTCATTAGTATCAGCAAGACAGATTTACAACAAGCTCTCTATGGAGAATGGAGTACTGCTTTGGAATGTCTGAGTTGAAGTGTTGTAGGAATGTATGATGTGAAAAATCAAGTTAAACAAAGTTGTTGATATAAAGCATTTGACTGGCTTTAAAATAATTAAAAACCAACATGTAATCCCACACCTACCAGCCTCCCATACCTACGATGTAGTGCTAAGTGAGACTAATAAATCACATTCTTTTGGGCAGAGACTGGAAAGCTATACAGGAAGGATTGAAAGCAAACTTCCCACCAAAGGTAGTTTACCAAATGTTATTTGTTGAGAAACGGACCTTTAATTACATTGTAATAAATTCAGTGAATCGAGTAAGAAATAAAAAGTAGATACCTCTCAGATTAATTCAATTTGACTAATATTACTAATAATGTCAGAACAGTCACCCAAGAATGCCACAGAGATTGATGAGTACAGAAAGATGAATAAACAGCCTGTCTGCTCTTTTAAAAAAAGTTTAAGCACTTACCGTATATTTCACATTCAGTGATGTTTTAGAACTAATTTCTAAGGCCATGCCAAGCTTTAAGTTAATTTCTGGAAGTTTACAAATGTTATTGAGGGGAAAACCAACTCAAAATGGAAACTGATCTCATCCTGAAGTAAAGATCTCTTAAATTCAGTCTGTGTTTAGACTGGACTCAAGAAGTATACTATAGGTATTAATATATTTTCTTGACATGAATGGATCATAGATGTCCTGATATCATGACTACCTATGCTGGATAAATAGCACTCAGAGGTTATTCCATTTAATATTTTTATTACTTTTACTCATTTGTACTAGGTTAGAGGCCACCACTGTCCTCAATCTAATCTCAGCAGATTCACTCTGAGTTTCCAGAGTGCCCAGCTTCTTTGGTCAGCATCTTTTTATATTAACTCTGAACCTGCAACAGGAGTTCTTATGAAAACAGATATATAAAATATTCAATATAGTAATAGAAGCACCATGGTCGGTATGTGGTAGAAACTACTTAAGAGCAAGAAATGATTGGAAGATAATGCCTGTGTCTGTCAGAATTTGTTGGTTTTTTGTCATAACAATCAGATGTGATGTTTTGATGAAGACATCCTTGATGTTACAGTTTCCCTAGATAACACTTTTAGAACACGTCCAAAGGGGAAATTCTTATCTTTAAAGAAAAAATTATTTAAAAATAGGTTTCAAGAATACAGCGCTGTTACCTGACCTATCTAGTATGGATATAGAATCTGGGGAGATGTTGCCCAATGTTCTGAGTAAATAAATATTTTAGTAGTTGCATTTTTCAGTATTAGGCCTCAAAGATTCTGTCTAATTATCTTTAAATAGGAGTACAAATAGCAGAAATAAATTCTGCTTCAGAATAATGAACTTCTCAGTCATGTTTAATTTATTAAATATATTTGAGACATCTAACATCCAAGATGTTAAGTGAGTTGTCACGGAGGACCATACAGAAATGATTCAGTGTTGTGGGTTTGTAGATAGCATGCAACCTCTTAAATTTGATTTCTGTTCCATTGTGCATTGTTATAATATTCTGCTTATCATAAGTAATGCCTAGAATGAGCCTGTTCTTCTGGCAAAAATAAAATTTGGCTGAAAAACAGAATTTCTCACTTAAGCTTTTCATACTTTCAATTCTTTACTGTGAGGATGGTGAGGCATTGGAAGAGGTTGCCCAGAGAAGTTGTGGATGCACTATCCCTGGAAAAGTTCAAGGCCAGGCTGGATGGGGCTTTGAGCAACCTGCTCTAGTGGGAGGTGTCCGTGCCCACGGCAGGGGCGTTGGAACTCAATGATCTTTAAGGTCCTAATCATTCTATGATTCTATACAATGTTTTGCCTAATTTTTTTCCAGAGAAAAAGATACTTGCACAAATGAATTGGTGGGCTTTAACCCTGCTTTTTTTTTTTTTAAATTACATTTTTTTTAATTAGTTTATTTTATTCACTCAAATCCGGTTTTGGTTCTAAATTACAATGTGTCTGATTTGAATATTAATTTTGGCTCATTGTATACATATTAAAGTACATGAATACTGAAACTAGCTTATTACAAAAGAGTATCTCCTTTCCTAATTGTGTATCTGATAGACTAAACAAATGGTTATATAGCCATCATTCACAGTTTTCAAACCTCACATATTTCAAATCTGTTAATGACTGCTGCTCTACTTTCTTCTGTGGCACAAACATGATTTGACAATAAAGACACAGAATATTTCTAGTCAAAAGGAATATGACTGCAAAGGAAAATAAAATGTAGATACAGTAAATGTCAAACTATGAATAAATTGGACAAGTACAGAACAATCAGACCTGATTCGCTTTAAAGTGTCTAAATCATCAGAATTCCAAAGCTAGTGTTTTGATGCCAAAATAGCCTTTTAAAATGAAATTACTTTCTTTATCCCTACGGAAATTAAAGTATATTTGAATTTTCTGTGAAAATATAACATGAATTCATAAGACAAATTCATGTTTTTAAAACAAGAGAAAAATTAAATAAGACAGAAAGAGGTAGTCAGTTTTTAAATTTCCTTCATTCCTCCAGAACAGTCCATTGGAGTGCTGGAGCTGATGTAATTGCTACGTACAATTCAAAGGAAGTATCACAAAATGTGTTCTACTTTTGCTAATCATATAGCAACCAGCCAAAATATAAACCAGGAAATGTCACATTCAAATGGGCTCTTATTTCACAAAGCACTGGAATGTAGACACTCTTCACTGTGTCACCCTCTGTCTTTTCATATGTCAGTCCATTGACATTTAGTTACTTTAATTTTCTTAGAAATTTTCAGCCTTAAAGTTTACCAACTGCTTAAGTGCTTTGATGGATAAGGCTTTATTGAAATTGCTTCTGTATGAACACGTGGTAGAGGATCTTGTGGAAATATAACAATGGAGAGTGGGAATGAGAAAAAAAATACGTCCTCTTTCAATGGATGGAGAAGAGCAGGGCTTCTGAAAGTCAGGTAACTTTAATTTTAAGAGATGAAGTCAAGAAGTCAGTCTGTGTTTGTGTATGAGGTGACTAAGTACAATGGAACTAGATGCTCTAATGGAGTTTGACGGGTTGGCACCACTGCACTTTATCAGAGGTTCCTTTTAACAAAGCTCCTGGGAAAGCCTGCTTTGATAAAAGAGTATGGCCAACATAGCTTTCATTTTAAACAAAAACTTTCATTCCTTTGTTGTTTATTTATTGTGTACAATCAAAAACCCTTATCAAAATTCTGACTGTCATCTTCCAAATAGCTGCTAAAGGAAGCAATGGGCTACATTCTGTTAGTCAAATTATTTTTGCTATGATTTTAGTAGTTTTTAGAAGAATGCTAGGATTTTTTTAATACCATAAAAATATTTACTCTGTATTAGCAAAATAGGATCTAAATTCATCTTATAATCAGGCTGATATAGCTAGAATCCTATACTAGAATAATTCTGGAAACGGTCAGAAATTTTACATTGTATTTATTGTGGACTATCCATTCTTTTCCTGTATTGTTCACTTGGCAGATCAGTACTTCAGTAATTAATTTGTTTTTCTTTCTTTTAAGCTGTTCTTAAAGTGAAAATGTGTGAATTTGACATGCTTTAAGAACTGACACAGCCAGAATATCCATGAATGTCTTGTTTCTCTCTATTCAGATTAGTTAAATAAAATATTTGTTTTCAGATAAGTTGTATAACAGAGGGAGAACAAACTACTATGAAACCAATCCATCTGTCATGTAATCTCAGAATCACAGAGTCGTCATGGTTGGAAAGGACCTCTGAGTCCAACCATACACACATTAAAAAAAAAAAACCCTACAATCTCAGCAGCTAGAGCATAATGCGACATTACTTCAGCAGCCCATTTTTATTTTTTTTTTAGTGCCAAATATAATTGATACTGAAAGCTTACCATACTGTAATACAATTATTATGAACAACTTTTTTTACCCGACCTAATTTAAAAGTTACTGGTAGAAATCTGTTTTGATGGTAGCAGTTGTATTTCTGTATTTAATGGACTCTAATGCCTTGAGCAATTTAAAGGACCAAGAGAGCTAGAAATTTAGTTTTTACACACTATCTCAGTTCCCTAGATACTGAAATATTAGCAGAAGACCAACTTGCCTCTTCCAGTCTTTCGCTGCCACAGGGCAGAAAGCAATGCAGAAATCACCAAATTATTTAGACTTTATCTTCTCCATACATTAGTGAAACACTTGACCAAGTTATCCAGAGAGGTGGTAGATGCCCTATCCCTGGAAACATGATGCAAGGTCAGGTTGGACGGGGCTCTGAGCAACCTGATCTACTTGAAGATGTCCCTGCTCATGGCAGGGGACGTTGAACTAGGTGATCTTTGGAGGTTGCTTCCAACCCAAACTATTTATAATTGTATGGTATCAGTTTCATTCCTTGTGGTTTCTTCTTGTGAATGGGGAATTAATCCTGTGCTTTGATCAGCTCCTTCATCATCTATTGTCCAGAGCGGGTTAGAGAACCTCAAAATATATGCAGGCTCATTTCCAAATTTGCATTCCATTTTCATATCATTGTTTACCCAGAAATGTTATTTCTGTCAATGTAACTTGAAACATTTCTTGTAATTACTTCTTCCCTCTTCAGCATTTGAAGGATAACGATACTGCATTTTTTAAAAAGGTCTCCTCCTTGCTCGGCAATAGCTGCTTCTAAAATGATCTGCTGCCGTCATGTGGTTTTGTAATGTTTGGGATCATCTGACAAGTGAGGAAAAGAGACTCCAACCAGACAAATTTAGATTTAAAACCATTAGTAACAGATGACGTAAGAAAGCTGTACCAATTTAGAAAGCATCTGTTTTTGTGGACTTTAGAATTACAAGATAATATTTTGCGGTAAATCCTGAGGAATGATGTGTTTTTTTCAGGTAGGTGAGTATGTCATGCCTCTGCTATACCCTATAGCGAATACATTCATTAATGTTTTTTGTGAAGGCAAAATGTGCCATTAGCTGTCTCACTTTTTGTAACTGAGTTAGCTATGTAAAGGCTGTTAGCCCTTGTTTTGCATCTCCTACAGAAATGTGTGCTTGCATTTTCTTCTTTCTTCTTTAAGATCTTAGCCTGTATACCAGGCAGGATACCAGAATCTGTTCTGCTTTGGCTTCTTTATGTTTGGGTTTGGTTTGGTTTGCTTTTTTTAAATTTTGACATTTTGCTTCTGTTGTTCCCTGGAAAAAAAAATCCAAACCTTTTGAACATTGCTAATATTGCTTTGAAAAGACCATTTGGGGTCTCAGAGGTCCAGATTCCAGTTGAGCTTGTCTGTTTCTGAAATATGTGAGAGACCTCATTTTTAATGTCAAGACCATTATATCACAAATAATCAGTACAACTCCAGAAACATCTTTGCTTTGAAAGACCATATTTTCAATGTATGTATTTTGCCCAAGAAACATTATTTCAATTTCTGGTAGCACAGTTCAGAATCTCAAGACATGGCCCAACAAATTATTAAATATTATTTATAGTTTTAGCTGCTTTAAAAAATATTTTATTCTGAATTGAAGTATTCTTATAGAAATCCCTCTATTAATATAAATACTCTTTCACCAAGACCTCCTTCATCAAACTGTTTCCTTCTCAAGTACCCATAGTGATGCTTCCTTTTCCTCTGTCATTATAACCAGCATTTCACACCTGTGATGGAAATAATGATTTTACTGAAACAGAGATGCAATTTCCAAAATTATCATTGACTCTAATAATTTTGAAATTTCACCATCTGTAAGGGTTTTTTATCTCCTTTGGATAAGCTTTCTCTGGTTTAGTTGTATAACACTAGAGTTCAAGGTTTGAGAAAGTTGTATTTCTAATTAATAATATTTTCTACGTTCCAAGAAAGACAGATAAATAAACAGAAATGCTTTTCTTTATCTACCTAGAATTTAAACATGAAAACCATTCATTTAAAGTGGTAACTTGTAAATGAGTACATAGATTTATATATTTGCCATGTCTGATTGTGATTGACAATATAAATAAATATAGAAAATGCTTCTTCACTTGGAAAGGCCAGAGTAAAAAGAAATTGTGAAGTATTAATATTATGAAAAAATTTTAAAGAATATTTGAATTATTTTTCAAATTGTTAATTTAGGAAATACAACCTTTGTTCACAACGGGCAAGACACAGGAATAGAAAGCAAAAGAATTACCTGTATGATTTGTAATAAACTACAAGCACTTTATCAATGAAATACTGGGTTTGTTGATTAAGTATATTAGATGCATAAGTAAACAAGAACTGCTTAAAATTGTCATTCCAAATGCACTGTTCTACATCAGCAAAGTGTGTTGAGTCTATCATATTGATATAAGTTCAGTGACAAGCAGGCAGTGTTGATGGCAGGGACAAGCCCAGTGGGGCTGTTCATCTAATTAGAAGAAGCTTGGGTCTCAATGATAATTGCACAGAACTAGCATCAATTTTCAAATAAATTCAAAATAACCTAAATTATTCTTAACGAATGACAAAAGCTTGCCCTGCGCTCACTTAAGCAGAACCTGAGAGTATGTACAGTACCACCCTTGGTTTTTTACAACTTATTTGGAACATTACCTGTTGCTGTATCTGACACAACAGGGCAAATAAATTTGAATCTTAATTAGAAATTCACCAATTGGTAATTATAAATGCAGACATAAGAGTGATTGCAGGTAATGCTTCAATATAGAGGTTTGTGCTACATGCAAAGCCAGAACATTGCTTGCTCTCCACAAGTATTCTGTTTGAGGGCAGAGAGTGAACTGTTTGCTCACAGTAGCGTTTTCATGTTGTAGAAGGAAAGGAGCACAAGGCAGAGATGTCAGCATCACAGGTATATGTAGAAAATGAGGCTCTTCAAACTGTCTCCATTGCATCTATTTAATATTATTGGAAACTTTTGTGTTGATTTGACATTTGATTTTATTGTTGTCAAATAATTACTTCAGAAAATAGAGAAAAAGGATGAGACCACTCATTCTTGTATTCTTTTCATTGAGTAATTTGCTCTCTAATTTAATGTTCTTCAGGGAGTACTTAGGGCAGTTCACTGTACCGGTAGACCAGAGGAGGAACGACTGACTGCTTTTTTTTCAGCAAGCTCATATAGTTCATGCATGACTGTCATGGAGAGTTTGGTTAATCTTGCATGTTCTAAGCCATCTTTTGGCATTGTACTTTAGTCAAAAATATAAATGGACTTTATGGACTTGTGAATGTTTTAAACAACGTTTTTATCCCAAGTAGCAATGAAGAGTTGAAATAACCCAATTCTGCATTAAATGGAAAATTCTGAAATCTTTGATACAGACATATCAAACAATCTCATTTCTACAAACTTGATTTAGGAAGAGAGTTATCAGCACTCCTGACCTGAGATGATTAGCTCTAGTTTAGTGACCAATGCTGAAATATTTTATCTGGCAATCATTTTGCTTCTATCTGTGCTTCTCAGTGGGATTTCTAGTTCCTGTATTTCATGCTCCTTTATTCTCTATGGTGCAGCTTGGCTGGCTGAACAAAGACCCCTGGTTCACTGAGTTGGGCAGCTCTCAGGTGGCAATGTGATGATTCAATTAAAGAAAACTATTGCAGTGATTGTTGGCATGTGTAGTCCAGGAAAAGGTTAGCTTGTGTGGGAAGACAGAGAGTCTAGTCCTCCTAAAGTGCAACTTTGATAGGGTAGTTTACCATTCCTATAAATATACAGTTTTTTTTTGCCTCAGTGAACCACAGCAAAATACTTTCTCGCAAATTTTCTTCATCCTGAAATTGCGGGCTTTTTAGCTGATGAAGGTCTTAACAGAAAATTTGTAGTATAATTGGCACTGTGTGAGACAGAACATATGTACTACAATCACATTTTAAGAGAGGAATACTGCTGAAAGCAAGAGCGGTTACAGGTGATTCATTATAATATCAACAAGATGAGAATATGTCTATCTATTTTGTACAGTTAGCATGTGTTGGAAAACAGAAAAATGCCCATTACCTTATAAAGAACCTTGCAGCTTTCTCCTGATGGTTTTGTTCAGCCTGTGTTGCTTCATGTATGTCTCTGCAGGAGAGGCTGTCTGAGGGAAGCCTCCTGCTGCCCACCTGCACTAAGGACTGGACTCTGTAACTTATTCAAGTAGGGAGAGGAAAAAATTGTTGAGGGAAACTTGTTGTGTAGCATAAGAAATTCCAGAGAAGTTGTGAATGTGCCATCCCTGGAAGTGTTCTATGATTCTATGAAATGAATATGTATTGTAACATCTTTGTAATTTGTTAACAAGTTTTGATGAGGTATGTTGTTAGTTCCACTGGGATATTCCACCCCTGCATTTGGGTAAAATGAAGGATTTTAGCAAAATGAACAAAGCTGTAGCGTGAGTGGATCCCAGTACAGTCAACATAAGAACAGTCCCCTGTTTTGAGGCACGATGGCTGAATACAAAATTATGCTTGTTTTCATTCTAATCTTCCTGGGTATAATTTTAATTCCCTGGCATCGAGATTTGTTTTAGTAATAGAAATAAAATGGAGATATCTGTAAATATGTAAGTCAGTCAAGTCTTCAATCTTTTGGCATGTATCTCTTGAACTTCAGTTAGTTCCAAGACCATTTCTCTCTTTTTCTAGTCTTGGAATCCTTGTATCTAGTGATCATCTTTATGTAGAGTTGATTTAAGCTTAATTTTAAGGGAAGAAAAAACTCTTGTCCTGCATTGACCAACTTTCTGAGTTTTCAACTTCTGTTGTTTGATTTCATTTAATACCCCTGCTTCTTAAGAAGCAGTGATGCTGAATTATGGTGCAAGGGGATAATTTTTCCAAGATGTATGGATGATTAGCAATGAATTTAATTTTTAGATTTAGAAATTTAAATATCAAGGTCTCCCAAACTACATGGCAATGAAATCCAAGAAACCATAAAAATTATGCTCCCAGGAGTTGTATTCATGTCATCTAGTTGTAAGTAGCTAAAGGACACTAGTCCTGGTTTGTTGTCAAAACTTCTACTGTCAATGCTGGAGAAAGACGGATACCTTTGGGTAGTGACTGACGATTAAAGATGGAAGAGGTGAATCGTAACTTGTGCGGCAGAAACTTTTTATGAGCATACCAAGGAAGAAGAGAAGCCCTCATTTGGCTTCTCCTTATGCATAGTTCTTCAATGGACTTTTAGCAACACACATGGCTGAGAACCATCACCCTCATTTCCCATTTTATACCTTTTAATCTCTCTTCCCCATGGCAAGATTCTACTGACGCTGTGGGCTTGTTTAGTTCTCTATAGGTTCTGCCCTTGGCTAAGTCATGCATGTTTCCATGCCTACCTCCCTGTTCATTTGGAGCAGTCAGTAGTCATTATTAGCTAATGGCTCCTATATCCTTTCTGTTACAGGATATTACTATCTTTCTTTTTGATTCATATAAGATGCATTGTCAGTGTTGTCACAAAGTTAGTTTTTGAAAAAGATTTCAGAGCCCTTACGTGTCAAGATGAAGACTGCAAATTATCTTCACAAGGAAACAAGTGAAGTTCTAAACATTAATATTGTAAGTTTGGTCTGAGTTGCCTATACATCAGCAGGTTAGTGAATTTTTGTCAGGGTTAGAATTGCCCCACTGGCAAACTTTTTTTGAAGTATGCATTTATTTAGAAATGCTTCTGCATAATCATTGCTGCACTGTGAACTTTCTTCTAGCTGTACTTTTCCTGTTAATTGTGTGTAGTGATGACTGAAAAGCTAAAAGATGTGCTTATTCAACTTCTTGTTCTCAAACCCATTGAGCTTCATTTGCAGAATGATCAGGAGGCATTTGTTTATGAATTGGTTTTCTTTAAGCACTTTGCGAAGGATTAGGGCAGAAAAAGATGTCATTGCCTGATCAGAGCCAGGTTTAGCCAGGTAAGCACATAGGAAAAGAACTGTGAAAGGCTAATTCTGAGGTGAAGTGAAGGAGTTTATATTTCACTTTAGAGTGAAATAAGGTGAATAAGAAGCAAACAATGGTACATCAGGAAGGAAAATTATTATATCAAGCAGCAGCTTGTGTTTCCAAGATTAGACTTCTTGAGCAAAATTAGATGAAGAATTTCTTTCATCATTCTAATTAAACTATTCTGCCCTTTTCATTGTCTTAGGTCATTGTTGACAAATGACAGAGAAGCGCCTTGAGTACTGCTTCCCAAATATAATTAAATGAGATATTTTTAAGTGAAAGAGATTATACTTTTGCTGAATTTAAAGCAGCTAAAACTGAAATAGGGACTACATATATTGAAAGTTAAACTGTGCACTCGCATATGTTGGGTTAGATGGTTTTGAATCCTCAATTGATTTTTTTTTCTTTAAATTTGCCCTTCATTTTCTTGAATTCTTATGCTTAAGATTTAAGATGATCACAAAAAACAAGGGACCTTTTAGCTTACTGCACAAAAAGGGACAAGAGAAATATAAATTTTGTAGTCTAACACATAAGGTGCAGAGTCCCAGGTCAACTGTAACTAATTAGGAGCCTGCTGTTGTGTTGTGTCTTGTTTCAGAATATTCACACTCACTTATACAGTAATCTTTGTTCACTGAATTAACCAGGCAGTTCACAATGATGGTGTCTGGAGTGTGAGCTACCTTTTGCATAGAGAGTGATTGCTCCTGACATGGAACAAAAATCTGAGCGAGATGTGCAGGGGAAGGTGTACTTTTGCAGTGCAGACATCCTAGAGGTCACTTTGCTAATCAAAACCAGAGGACTTTCCCAGAGCTACAGTCCATATCAGAGTTATGTTTTATAAAGTTTAGATTAATTCTTGCCCATGAAACACATTTAGGAAAGTATATGGGAATGTCAGTTAACGATTTATTACATATACCCTCAAAAGACTGATTACTGAAAGCTCTAGGAATGCTAGGTATTAAATGTTTGCATTCT
This sequence comes from Thinocorus orbignyianus, assembly GCA_013400375.1. Taxonomy (NCBI): domain Eukaryota; kingdom Metazoa; phylum Chordata; class Aves; order Ciconiiformes; family Thinocoridae; genus Thinocorus; species Thinocorus orbignyianus. The sequence goes on from VXBW01006284.1 coordinate 426,769, forward strand.
TGTGTGTTCCTGAGAAAAGAGGTAACTGTACATCACTGCCTGTAGTATTACCTTCCAGGGCTGTGTCCAACATTTGTAATAATTCTTATTATAATGCAAATAGACTTCTATCATGTTACCTTGTGTATGAATTGTCTTCTAAGCTTTGTCTCAGTGTAACATGCATTATTATTCATTCTGCAGTTCTAGCAATATTGTTATAAGCTCATACTGCAAGTATGGAATTTATCATCAAGTTTACTTCTTTTCATTTTCGTAGAAGACCATTTATCCATGGTTATAATTTTTATTATGTAAAGCAAAAGTATTGAATCTGAGTGACTTCTTACTCTTTAAGGGCTCAGTAAGACGGTTTACCAACTGAATTTAGAAGGGGTTGAAACAAACCTTCACTTATTATATGGGTATTAAATGTACAGAGACATTCTTTTTTATAGACAATAGTGTGTCTGCTTGACAATTTCTTCAGAACATTAAAATCAGCCTTTTCTATTTCAATAATTAAATTCCATGTCAGATAAAAGTCATTAGAATGAACATTGGTTCTTTTCTACTGTTACATTTGTACATTCTTTAATTCTGAGCATAGACTCCATCTTCCACATCTCACTAACAATATCTGCTTGTGTGTACTTTCTGTTTTGGACTATGCAGTGGATTTGTGTTCCTTGGCTTGTTAAAGTATGATCCATGAGTATGTGGAATATGCAGACCTCTGACATGACACTCTGTATAAATAGGTTTTTCATGAGCAGTTGAACTAATTTATTTTGTTTCCTTTCCTTCCTTGGATTTTTGTTCTTTTTCTCTACGTACACCACTAGTTACCCTGGTTCCCATTGCCTTTCCTGGCTCTGTATAACTCCCCCTTTGGGTCAATTAATGGACAGCTGCAACTAATGCTGATTTGCTCCTTGTTGATTTGGGTCATCTGAATTCCGTGCAAATAAAGTGTATAACTTAATTTTGTCTGTTAGCCTCTTTTCTCAACACAACCCAGCCACAACATTTTACTTAATTCTTTTGGAACCTGCTGGGGGTACAGAAATGGGATATAATATATTTTTTAAAGATTTTACTAATAAAATAATACAAAATGCTCTGTCACACAGCTTTTTCCATATGGAGTTTGTTGGTAATTTAAGAAAAAAGGAAGAATAGTTACAGTTATCACAATATCATTGAGTATGTGAGAAGTTAGATATTCAAAGAAAGAAAGATGGAATTTATCTAATGTATAAACTTCAATTACAAAATGTGCAAGAATGAAAACTGGCATTGTCAGCCAGTGACTATCAAAGTATTCTTTGGGTTTTCCAGTAAAAGGGTTTGCTTTCATAGTTCACATGAATGTGAACCTTTGGAGTGGGCATAATTTATAAAATGTACAGGCCAAATTAGACAAAAAATTGGGATGGGAGATGTAACAATATAAAAAAAATACAGCAAAGTAATTTTAAACATTTTTATACCCACTCCATTACCTTAAAAAAAAAAAAAAAAAAAAAAAA
>VXBW01006284.1:428284-467532 GCA_013400375.1 Thinocorus orbignyianus
AAAAAAATCATACTTTTCTGGCTCTGCTGTTTCCAGGGATGCAAAATTGCATCATGATTTATTTTTTCCCCTCATCTCAAAAAAACAAGAAGGAATTTTTGCTTTGAGCTTACGAGCTGTATTGTTTTGTACAGCCCTTTTGAGAACTGTATCAGTCCTCTAAAAGGCTATATATTTTGCTTTTATATACAGTACAATACCAGTAATGCAACCAAAACATGAAGTTCTATATCCGGCAATCATTTTTAACTACTACTTTCAGTTACTTTTAACTACTTTAACTAAATCTCTTTGTTCTGCATTGACATGTCCAAAGAGACTATGAGCACATGCATTTTTTACTGTTGTCCATGAATAAATTACTTGCAGATTTTTACCTTGTTCAATAAAACTAAATATAAATAAGTTAAAAAAGAAATAGCAAGAATGGTCATTCTAAGAGATTGAGCTAGGATTTATTGGAGAATTTACTTTAGGAAATAATTCTGGATTTTTTTTTTCTTTTTTTTTTTTCTTTTAATTTTTTTTCCTCTCTTTGTTCAGATGGAAGACGTCATAGCCCGTATGCAAGATGAGAAAAATGGGATTCCTATTCGTACTGTCAAAAGTTTTCTTTCCAAGATCCCCAGTGTCTTTTCTGGTAAGAGTCAAAGTGAATTTCATACTATTTAAAGTTTCTACTTAGGTAAAGGGATGCTCAAATGGTGTACAGGCCAGTACATGAAAATAAGAACTGCCATAGCAGCAGCATGAAAGGAGAATCATCACTGCATTCTGCAGCTGATACCAAATGGTGACTGTAGACATTTATGGTCCACTTTTGTGGCTGGCTGTGTGCATGCAAGAAGCTAAGACTGAGATGTCTGTGGTGATTTGCAAGACAGCTGTAAACTTTATAGCTAATCCAAGTCAGTGTTCTCATATGGAGAAAAATTTGTCCATTTATTAACTAGTATAAGATATTTGTTAATTTATTTCAATATTTTAATATCAGTGTATTCATTTATATATGTGGATATCAATCTTTTTGTGCTACCAATATGTGTAGAGTTCCTTTGAAATAGGTGCAATTGTTGAACCTACTTTTTCATTACTCTGGTAACAGTTGCAATTTTTGTAATGGAAAATGTGATCCTTAAGTAGAAATTAGTTATAGATGTTCGTACTGTCCAGAACAGAAAAAAAAAAAAAAACCTTCTATACTTTAATTTTCAACCTTTGGAATGTTTTTGCTAGTGAATAATTCCGGGGGAAAAAAAAAAAAAAAAAAAGGTGAGTCTTAGGAATGAACAAAATATCTTTATGATTTTAGAAACTGCTTGTAGAAAAACTTACTTCTGAAGAGTGGACCTTTATTAGTACAGCATGGTATCCTATTAAATGACCCATATTAATTGTTATTCTCTGCCTTACATCGTGTGCTATGGATTTCAAATTAGACAGACTATGGCTATTTGTGTAGCAGGAGACATTATTTACCAAATTGATTTTTCTTACTGGAATAGACATAATACTTCTAAAGGTTGTGTTAGAATTGTTAGAATATGTATATAGTAGTACATAGCAGACACTGATAGAACAATTTTTATATTGAGGCAGTAACTCTATCAACTGCAGGGGTAAAAGAAAAAGCACAGGAGAGTTCATTTTTTCCCCTTTGCAGATTTTCTCCCTCAAATACCAGGGTGATAACTTTTGCTACACAACTGAAAAACCCACCAGAACAGCACAACTGTTGTTATAATTCAGTTAATCTACTTTCCTGACAGTCCTCTGTCCTGGATGTAATCTGACAGATTCCTTTAATGTGCTAGGAATTTGAGTATATGAAGCAAACAGATCTCAGTTTGAACTCAAAATTATCGATTGCTACGAAATATAGGTGTATGGTTGTCTATGGATCACAAAGAGAATCATGAAAATGTATATAATGACAGCTTACAGTACTGTTATTACCCACAAAAAAATCCATATGAAAATTATCAAAATGAGCAGATGCTCTCCAGTTAAAAAATGCATATATGTGTCTGTATGCTCATATATATCTATCTGTTTGTCTATGCATAGAAGCACATATTATTGCCAGCCATCTGTCCAGGTTTATGTCCCATAAAAAATGGAATTTTGAAAATGTTTTCTTGTGGGGAGGAGCAAAATGGGTATGTCTATGACAGTTATGTCATGTTTCTGCAAGAATGTAGAAAGGACCTGTAAAAGTCTCTTAAATGACTTGTAAAAAATTAGAGGATGTCCATAAATGTCTGTAGGAATGGTCTAGCATTTTAATTATGTTTTTATAAAAGCAAGAGAGATGTTTTTGTTTACTTCTATTTCACAGTGTTGCTTCTAAAAGCAGCAAGTGAAAAATTAGTTTAAAGAGCAGTCACTTTTTAATGCAGAATTACTGACCGTATCTATTTAAGGATGACTACATTAGCAAAATCAGCCTGGGGAATGATATCTGAATTTAACCTTTTAATAGAATGTTGTGATTATAACAAATAGGATGATGTGATTATATTATCTCATTTGCTTAGTCATTTCTTAAATGTTTTTACAAGTAAAATATCCACATAGAGAAACATTCAAAATACAGATAATTCTCTGTAGGTTGTACGCATTGTTGTGCTTCAGAAACACAAAGAAAAATAATGCTAAATTAAAGATTACTTTGCCTTTTGAAATTTTGAAAAAAATTATGAATTCTATTGATTTATGTTTCATATATTCATGGAGAGCAAATAAGTTGCTTGATATTGATATTTGTACATTTGGTTTTGTGACCAAACTGCTTGAATTCAAACACACCATTTTTGGTAGATTTATTTCTTGAAATCTTTCTAAAAGTCGTTTACCTCATTAAATTATGCTTAAAATGAGCTTGCAAGCTATTTGATAAAAAAAGAATACAGATCTTTAGATGTCTGCTAATCACTATTCATATTTGTATCTACATTTAGGAGTGTATCAAATTGACTTTATGCAGCAAATTTATCTGTGTTGTAAATTCACTAGAGATGGTGAATTGCAGATTAATTTGGGTAATAGCATTCCAGTCACCTACAAGCAGGAGGTGAAATGGATTGTGAAAAAAATCCTGTCCTTGACTGAGCTCCAGTATATCATACACACTGAGATAAGAATCTCTGAAAGCAAGGGAGTAAAAAAAAAAAAGCTGTTAACACCTATCCTGGTTCTATACCTCATTCCTTAGTGCTGATAGAGTTTTACTACCATTTAGTATTAATGATGTTAATGATCCTCCTTTGAGTTCTTTCAATAAAGATCTCTATGTAAAATTATACTTCTTTTTATGCAAATAACTATGGTGAACAGCTTAGTATATTACAAAGTCTTTAATAGAAATGATGGGGCTTATTATACACAGAAACAAACCATTATTGGAGAGGGAAAAATACATCCTTGTCTAATTCCACATGGGAGTCAGCATAAAAGGATCAGTGGAGGTACAGCATTGGGAGCAGACTACACTGACTTTTACTTGTGCTACCTGCAGACCTGCAACCTGTTGTGCTCATCTGTAGTGTATTTTAGTATGTCACGACAAGCAAGGATACCAAACACTCCAAAATTATTCTGTACTGTAGCTTCTTGGGTCTGTTGTCTTGAGTTTGTCCGTTGAGTCTGGATCTGTCTGTCTTATAAGGCAAAGGGTAATGGTTTTAAATGGCAAGAGGGGACATTTAGATTAGACACCAGAAAGAAATTCTTTACTGTGAGGCACTGGAACAGATTGCCCAGAGAAGCTGTGGATGCCCCATCTGTGAAATTGTTTAAGGCCAGGCCGGAGAGGGCTTTGAGCACCCTGCTCTAGTGAGAGATTTCCCTGCCCATGGCATGGGGGTTGGAACTTAATGATCTCTAAGGTCCCTTCCAACTCTAACCATTCTATGGTTCTATGTTGAGCTAATGGCACTCAAAGTTTACTTTACACCAAGGTCTGCATCATTCATTGTTGCAGAACATGTATTTACAGTCTTCATGACCAGCTTATTATTTTTTTTTGAGTCAAATAACTACTACGTGTGGCGTTTTCAGCATAATTCTATACTGACTCATCCTGATACTGGCTAACTGCCTTCTGGGGCCATTGTAACACTGCCTATTATGATTTCAGCCCAAAAATGTGTTTTGTAAACGACCCTAGCCTTTACGGAGTCTCGCTGGATTACCTCATCCAGCTAGTGTTTGTGAGGGTAAGTACAATCAGGTCTTTGAAGAGAGAGAACATACAATGTGCTGTAGCAGATGGTCTTTGTAGTTTTGGTTCGCCTCAAGCTGAGTCACCCACAATCTTACTTGCAACTAGGCTCAGCCTGGATTCAACAAATAAATGAATTTGCATGGATAGCTTTGCAGAAAACAGACTAGTATACCTATGTGCCCAAATACAGATTTGCTAGAATATATTTTAGATTCCACACTGATTGCTGCTGATGGAAATTGTTTTATTTAGTCTTGACTGCTTAAGCATTTAAGTAACGCTATGGTGTAAACCATAATTGTTTTGAGTAATAGCTTCCTGTATTTGAGAATGGAATAAACTATTTTTATTATGAGCAATATAGTCTCCTTGTGCCCACTCACATTATAAACTTGAGTGTGAAAATCACACCAGAGGCTGTGTTTTAAAAATTGTATTGCTCTAAAAGTGTATTCTCTAGCAGACCCTGAACTACCTCTGAACTCAACTCATGTGGAGGGAGGGGTTGAGTCAATTTTCTCAGTAGCTCTAAGTGTAGTTAGACATCTGGGCATCTAAACTTCGGCTTGAAAATGACACTGATGTAGTTTTCTGTGTGGTTCTTGGGAAATTTGACTGTTCAGTGCCAAAATTTCTGTTATCCCTGACTACAGATCTAAGTTACGTTCTATGATTAAAGCTGATGACCACAGTCATGGGCACTCAGTTTTCAGGAGGCACATGTGTAAAACACTGCTTGATGGCTGACTGGGCTGCACAAATGCAGGACCCCCCTGTATGATGGCAGTGTAGTCATAATAATGGTCTTCATCAGATATATATTGTGGCTATGATTTGAAACTTTAAAGGCTCCGATGAAAAAAATAGGCAGGAGAGTTTGCTGTTTCTATGTGATTATGCGTTCTGATGAACAAAAGAAGGGCTTGCTGTTGTCGTCCCCATGGTTTTAAAATGTTTTGGAGGAGTGAAGAAGATAGTTTATATAGACATCTTGCCAGTCAACAATAATAATTGCACGAAGTTTGTCATGTGCATTCTTTACTAACACTGATTAGAGCATTAGGAATAAAAGGAAGGCAATTTGCCTGGAACATGGTTCACCATTAGGCCTGGAAATGGATAAAAAAACTTGCTTGAAATGATGAATGTAGGGAGTCTGACATATGAATCATAGGGATTAGAAGGAGCTCTAAAATATCATTTTTATTTTTACTAAGGAGAGACAGCAAGTAAATGCCAAAGTTTTGCTGTTCACTTTCAAGCAGAAAAAAACATTCAGAATTTACAGATAAGGCACTCTAATAGTTGAGGGTTTGTTTTGGAGGTCTTTGTGGGGTGGGCAGGTGGGCTGATCAGTATTAGTACTGAAAGCTTTGTGAACTAATTATAAGGTGGATGTTTCATTAAGACAGATGTAGCAATACAGTGGTGTCTGATGGTCATCAGTGTGATGCTTTATAGGACTTTAAAGTGTATAATACTTGGATTTGTTTGGTGATTTAAATCTGTGGAGAATGTGCCAATAATGTGGTGTGTAAGGGTGAATGAGGGACACTGTTCAGTGTTTTTATAGAAGGAGTGGGGAAAATGATGGGAAATGCAAGTTCAATTAAAGAATACACGCAGAGACAGAATAAAAAGTATTCAAGGAAATCATGTTCACACTGGTTGTTACTGGTGGTTTCTGATGCATGGCTCAATAATTTTGAAAAGTAGTCACAACTTGAACCAACAAAAACACGAGAAGGAGATCAGTAGAGAGGTGTTTTTTTAACATCTCCTTCTGAGTTAAAGAGAAAGTTAAAAGATTCATTTAACTTTCCCAGGAAAATAAGAATCCATGTGAAGTCTTCAGTTTTAACTCATTCTTGGATGTGAAACTGATACTGTGCCTTTTCCATACAGACATTGCATTTTCCCATTTTTTTAGAAAGATTATTGCCATCATATGCCTTTTTTTTTATTCACCATTTTTCCTGATCTTGGAAAATGCTTATTTCTCTTCCACCTAGGAAATTAAGATAGTGAGATGTTGCACTTTGATTAGCAAATGTATTCATATAATCATTAATTACCAGTCTTTATTTAAGCACCACTAGTAGTATGCTTGGTAAAAATAGAGATTTTATGTGCTTGAACTTAAAAAATCCTTCTGAAAAGCAGACCGGTAGCCTCAGTAGCCTGGTCAGATGTACTGAGAGATCCAAGGAAAGCTCATCTCACCCAGAAATCAGAGGTGGGTGATCCCAAGGAATGAGTCACAGGAGCTACCTGCAACAACAGTATTGCTTTTTACAGAGAGGCAGGCAGAAAAAATAGTGGTTCAGTGGGAATTGGATGACTCAGGGGACTAATAACAAGAAAGAGAGCATTTCATCTGTCATTAGTTTTGATCTTTCCCAGCTGAGTAATGAGTTGTTAGCATCTGATGACTTTTCAGTGCTGCATGTGGAATGAGTTGACAGGTTTACTGACTTCAGAACTGGAGATGACCTACCTGAGGTACAAGATAAAAGAGAAAGCTCTACTACTTGGATTGACAGAAAAAAAAAACACCAAACATAAAAGTATAACCCCGCAGTCCTCTGGTGCCTTTGTGGCACGATAATGTTGCGCTGTCAGTAAAGACAAGGATTTCGAAATTTTCATTTTGGCTATTTTTCCCAGAATAAATTACCTGTGCAGAAGAAACTGGGATCCCTGTTTCCCAAGCTTCTAATTTTAAGGACTGGTTGTTGGTTTTGGTTTTGTTTTTCCCCTTCCCTGTTCAATGTCTCCAGTGCTGGTCTGACGATAGTTCCCTACTTTCATCTTTCATGTTCTCTCTGTTCCTTCATCCCCCTTTTCTTGCATTCTCGTACAGGTGTAATTTAATAGTAGAATCATTGCCGGTTTCTTTATACCAAATCAGCCTCTTGTCATTTGCAAACAGAGCCTTCAGTGTTTAAGTGCAAGCTCACTGCCTTGATGGAAATTCAGTCCAAAATATCTCTGTCAGTACATAAAGGACAGAAGCTCCCTCCCTCTGCCCATTCAGAAGGGCAAATATGAGCAGACACTTGCCATCTTTACAGTTTCACTTTTCAAAGCAGAACTTTTGAGAATAAAAAGTTAGTAATCCTCTATCCCCAAAAGAATAGTTGATATGAAGTTAAATCACCAATCTCTCTTGTGTGTCGTTTCCATTCATCACTTTGTCAGAGTGTCTGATTTGCATTCAAATGTTCGTGGTCTTTTCGGAGTGAATATTTTTAAGGAGAATGCTGGTTGTCTTATTTATTAATACCATGTGAATGATTTTTAGAGTCATGAGTAGAACAGATTGACTAAGTGGTGCCATAAGATTGGACATACAGTCTTTTTAAAGAGATGAGATAATTAACTGATGAACCGTTGGTGCTTTGTATGCTTTACCATTTCAGAAAACCAAAATGGATGAGTACCGTCTGCATACTTTTACCTCCTCTTTCTGTTTGTTTGCCTGTCTGTCTTGACTGTACCACTGGGATTGTAACTATGGCCAGTCAGGGTGCTCTTGGTTGTGTAAAACTTGACAGAACTTTTGTATTTTATGGAAAATCAGCTTTGTGACAGTGCTGCAGTTGTGAACCTGAGAATGGACATGTGACAAGCTGTGGTGGGCTGGGATCAAATAGGAGCTGAATGCTCTTACTCACTTTAAATGAAAAGTGAATGAAAGAAATGAAGAACTATTTCCAATAACTTTAGTGCTGCAAGATCATTATGCTCTCCATTTTCATTTTAAGGGATGTGTTAATATCAGACCTTTAATAAATCACTGTCAGAATTAAAAGCTTTTCAAAATGTGAAAGTAACTTTCACTGGTTATTTTAAAAAGAATGACAAATTCTGATTTAAAAGTTACTGCTTCCTCCTAACCAACGAACAACAAAAAATTGTGTTCATGTGTTTACCTTTCAGTTCAGTGGTGATTGCCATTGGAAGCATTAATAAAAAGAAGAAAATACAGTGAAGAAAGTCTGAGGCAATTTTCCAAAATGGTTCTAGGAAACTGAAATACACTGAAAACCCATTGAAAAGTCTTTTAAAGTAATCTGTGTGCAAAACAGTCATCATAAATGTCAGTTCCCTTAAAATCAGTAGATATGAAAAGCTTACTTTCACAGACATTTGCAAAAGAAATAGATCTAGAAGTCATTGCATTGATGGGCAAAAAATTTTAATAATTGTTCTTGTGTTGTGAGATAGAAGATTGCTCAGAACATTCATCTTACTTGTTCATCCACATGAAGGGCACAGTTTGAATTAGACGATCCCCAGTTTCTCAAATGCTGCGAAGGCCTTAAAGCTCAGCAAATTTCCAGAGAAACAGATTTGGGGCTTGTTGATCATAGATATAAATTTGTTCCTAACTTTTCCTCCTGTGTTGTTTTATCATGGAAATTCTTCCATCCCTTTCCTACACCTTTTTCTTCCTTGCCTCCTCACATGTACGATTTTGCCAGTGTTTTTAGTGGAACAGAGTGATGAGTATTGCTAGTACAAATACAAAGAATTTATTATTTGGAGGTATTCCGCTAGGCGTAATACAGTGTAAACACACATTTGCTTTACTTTTTAAGATGGTACAAATGCATCTAGGATAGTAGTCCCCTATTCCTCTTAAGTGATATCTAACGTTGACTCATTTTGTAACTTTTCAAGCAGTGTAATTTCTTTCTGCTTCAATTTTACTATTTTTTAATACATGGAATTCTATTTTATTGTCTTTATAGAATCATAGAATTATAGAAGGATTTTGGTCAGAAGGGATTCTGATGATCATCTAGTTCCAGCCCCCTGCCGTGGGCAGGGACACCTCCCACTAAACCAGGCTGCTCAAAGCCACATCCAGCCTGGCCTTAATACTCTTAGAGATGGGGCATCCACAACTTCCCCGGGCAACCTGTTCCAGTGTCATATCACCCTCACAGTGAAGAATTTAAATGGAATAGCAAGATCTTGAACAGTATGTTAACAGGAAATAAGAGTGCTCAAATGTGTGATGAATGTTACACACCGCCACAAATGTTTGGCAGAGCCTATTACAGGATGCTCCTGAGCTTCAAAATAGAGGTCAGCAATTGAGTTTGTTGTTTAAAAATCATCTTTCTAGTCTTCGCAGTTGGACAGTGAGCCTTGATGCTACAAAACAAGCATGTAAACCAGCAGGAGTTACTCTTGTTTTCCATGATCCCAACCCCACAGACTCAGCAGTCCCTGAGGCTGGGGGATGTTGGCAGCTTTGAAGGCACAAAGCCCAGCATTCCTGCCATGCACCTTACCATTTTGCTTCCCACACAGCATCCATCTCTTTTTGCCACAGGGATGGAAAATCTCTGTGGGAATAGTGTTGGTTTATTTGTTTCCCAGTTAGGGAAGATCACTGGAGTATATGCTGCTTCCCTGCACGGCTTCTCAGAGCAAGGATGTGGACCACAGTAAGAAATGGGTAGAGCTGTTGTGACAGATGCTGGAAAGTTAGAAGGTGCAGCCTGTTGAGTTTACTGTCTGAGGAACAGAGCAGAAACCCAGGACTTCAGGAATTATGTACAAGGTCCTCTCTTACTGGCAGGAAGGAGGACACAGACATTGCCAAGATTTGAGTGGTGGAGTCAAATTAGTTGGAAAGCACTTAGAATATTAAAAAGAAAAGAAAAAAGGGGAAAAGGATGTTAGTATTAACCTTCCTTCCCCATACACAGCTTTTGTAGGATAATATATTATAGGGCCTGGTAGCGCTTGAGTGTAGGAGCAGGCAAGTGGGACTGATGGGTGTTTGACAAGTGTTTCACTGTTAGAATAATGCAATGTCTATGAAGGGTTTGAGTTGTTGCTAAGAATTTGGTTCTGTTGTATCATATGGAAGACACCAGACATAGCATATTTGCAGCAGACAATTCAATTACTTCAGCCTTTCCTGAAATATTTGAGTTTTGAAGGATTTTGACAAAGTACTTTGAAAATAAAAAAGCTGTTCTTAAAATATTATATATATTTTTTTCATGGACTTACAGAAGGTACTGTACCCTTTTGCACTACAATAGCTATATATTTAGTTTTAATATACAAACACCAGCAAGGTATATGCATTTCAATATACCCCTTTGGATCTCAATTTAGCCATCAATGCGTGCAAATATTCCTTTTATGCATTAAATTGTCAAAAATTACATGGGAGTTAGGCATTTAAAACTGCTGCATGGCTTTCTAGTTTGGGCACTGAATATGGAACAGGCTTGTGGAAAATATTGAGAAGCTTTTATAATCAACTGTGAGATAGCTAAAATGTGGAAATATTTAGACCTATAGACCTCTGTAGACTCTTTACCATTTTGTCAAGGCAGTCTTCTTGTAGAGTTTTGGACTTTCTAATTATGGAAGAAAAGGGCTGCAGACCTGAAACAAAACAGGTATATAGTAAAATGCCCTGTTCTTGTCTGAACTACTTTATTTCTAGAAGAGGGAATATTTTATGAATAGAGAAAAGGCACTGTGCCAAACCTGCCTGTTAATGATTTGTTTAGATAAATTCCACCTTCTGCTGTTCTTCCCACCCCTCTTCTGATTTTTCTAATTGCTTTCATCAGTAATAATTTTGAACTGAATTCTCCTTGCTTCCATACTCTTCAGAGAAAAATCTTCTTTGTTCTCTATTCACTTGAATTCTGAGTAGTAATATTTTTGTGTTCCTACTATCTGAATTCTAGAAGTGGGTGTTTTTAAACAATTTTATCAAGTCCTTTCATACCTATAAAGGCATCTATTCAATAGAACAAATCAGAATTCTGTCTTAATGAAAGGTGGAGGTGGAGTGACTCATCTCTTTTGTTTTTGCGCCTGGGGTCAAATACATTTTTACAGAAAAACTAGGGCCTTGTGTGTTGCCTACATCTTTTCAGATTATTGATATATCATCTAAAACATTTATCATGAGTTCTAAAATGACAAGCCACAGAGATTTAGTTACAATGGTCAGCATTTGCAGATGAACACCAGCTGCTCTGCTGGTGCTGTGAGTTGGTTGCTCTGAACTGGAAGTAGGTAGAAAATACGGTTGTGTTACAAAGAACATCCAATTGTTCAAGCAGGATTTAGGAAATTTATCTTGATTTTGTGTCATGCTTACATGGCACTTCTGGCAGGCGTGAAGTCCCAAAAATTTGGACCATTTAAAGACAGTAATTGAGTCTATTGTTCCAGAAAATGCACGGAAAATTGGTCAATTCACCCTTTCAGGACAGCTGCTGAAAGGAGAATAGGAGAATGCAGCTCATCTCATGTTTTTTCTTAGGTCTTAAAAATACATTTATTCATGTTAGAAAAGCAAAACCAAAACCCCACACCTTGACAAGTGGGATGCCCATCTTTCTGTGTGCTTTAGTCATAGCTCTTTTCTCCTTTGGACAGCCACGCAAGGGACAGGGAAGGCAGCTTCAGCAAGCAGTGCTATGCTGTTGAACTACTGAGCAGGTTGCCATTCAGCAGAGATTGTCCTGAGCTCTGTCAGACCAGCAGGAAGGTAATGTATACATGAGTTGTATGGTCTAATATACCGTTGACTTTCATGTGATGTAGCTGAGATTTGGGACACTGCTTATAAATTACCTCCACAATTAAATGACTCCTGTAAGTTAGTCTCAGTTATTAAAAGTCTCCTGCTTTTGTTCTGAGATATGATGCACCGTGTTTAATCCAACCAGTCACGTAATTGGTTTTGAATTTAATGTGATATAACTACACTTTTTTGAGGATACTTGAGCCTGCTATTTCTAATCATTAATGATGCCATGTAAAATAAAAGTAAAATTTTAAAAAAGCATCTGAAGAGCTTTATACAGAGGCAGCTGTATTGAAATGGAATTGTATATTAAGCAGAAGAAAAACTTATAGAGCAGTTCATTAGCTGAGACATATGGTATTGAAGCAGACTAGAGGTATACTATTTTCAGAGAAATTATAAAACAGAATAAAATGAACATCAAATACCTTTTGAAAATGTATTTCAGTGGAGCTAAAATAAATGATAGACTAATAAATTTATGCTAGCATGCTAACTGGAAAGTCCCAGCTGAGAAACAGAGGACCGCCTGCATTTTAGGAAGGGGAAAGGGACTTGTGAACTCTCAGTTACAGGAAGGAATTGCAACAGACAGTGAGTTGGGAAGATGGAAGGCAGAATTAAGGCTTTCGAATGATAGAAAGAAAAGCATTACCAGACACTACTAGTTTAAAGGCTCCGAACTGCTTGAAGATATTTGCGTATGATCAAAAGCATTGCAGGTATTTGGCAACAGTGTCTGTTTGGATTATTTAGGAACAGTAATTATATATTTAAGAATTAGAAAATAGGAAAAGCCTTCCTCCAATAACATGAATATTTGATGTGGAATGAGTGGTGGTTGTGGGGGAATTTTGTAGAAATTTTGTAGGAAAAGAGTGTCTTGACTTCTCAGTAATGTGATTTTTAAAGGGGTTTGATGTTCTGAATGAGGCTATTTGAATTACGACTCTCCAGCATGAGGTGTGTGTTTAAACTTTGTCTTCATTCTCTGTGGTAAACTTGCTAGATTGTATGACTGACTTATCTCCTTAAATTGCTGTGGAAAATAGTCCAACACACGCATACTGTTATCCATTTACACTTGTGTTTCACAATGTAATATTCTAATTAATTTCAGTTGAAAAGAAAAGGCACTGCTTGATAGCTGAAAAGTTTTAAAATGGAAATTTCCTTGCAATTTTAGTTTTTTAAAGCAAAACAGAAAGCAAAAAAAAAAAAAAAAAAAATCGAAGTGAGAGAGTGAAATAACTATTTATTCCTATATGTAATACTACGATTTTAAATCAAATAATAATTTTTCATCTGAGAAGGGGCCCCCAGTTAAAGGGGTTTGTGTCAAATATTCTTGAATGCTTTGTAATAAAAGATGAGATAAAATCTGCATCATTTATCTGCATCTCAGTTATCTGATGAGATAAAATCTGTTCGTGGAATGTTCTTCTGGCACACCTCTGTAGCCTGGCTGTTTGATCCAAGGCATCAAACTTAGATATCAATATTTGCTAAATCTCTGTACTCAGTATATTGCTAGTCAAGCTAAGGTAGAAACTGTCTGTACTATCCATACTTGAAAATGTACTCCTGATGTTAAGGTAGATGGAATAAGAGTCATAGAAAACTAGGAATAAGAGGAGTAAAAATAATATCGTGTAATGAATGATAATTTATGATCTTCTGTCCAAGACACCAGGTACAGATACAAATAATGATTTCTTTTACAAATTGAAATGTCATTTGTGGTTTAGCAAGTGAATCACTGAATTTATATGCTGTTTTTTATAATGATCTATCCAAACAGGATATTTAATTTACACAAAAACAGCAAACAGAAAGTAAAAGAGAGACTGCACAGATCACAAGCAAGAATTATTAAGTTTTACATTAGCTGCAGCTAGCATACAAACAAGCAGAATATGTAGCAAAAAGAAAAAATGAGTATATTAATTGTAATATTTGCAGTAGATGTCCTCAGTCAGCTGAAACTCTTCTCAAATCAGCATATCTGTCAAATAAAAAGGAGATTATAGCTCTGTTTCTCAGAACTAATAAAGATTTGGATCAGTATTGGAAACCTTGTTGGAACAATCTTTTCTATTATTTTGGGAAGGAAAAATTTCTTCTTGCTGGCATAATTTAAAAAATGAAATATTGCTTTCATCTGTGGTCAGTATTGACTTGGAAAGAAAGCAGCAGAAACAGAGAAATCCTACATTAAAAAATCTGCCTTAAGTCAAAAGTGTTTTTTTTTTCCCCACTTAGCATTAGTATTTCCAATACTCGTTTTTTCTCCTGTGAAATGAACACTGTAATCATAGAACTAATAGAAGGAATAGATTCATTTGTATACACACAAAAAATACTTGAATACTTTTTACAGGAAGAAAAACTTCAGTAAAATCCATACAGATTCAGCTAGATCTTTCTTTACTTAGAATCTGATTAAATCACTGCACTAAATATATACCTTGGCACTGATATAGAAACTGTGTGTCTTAGCAGCTATTAAAAACAAATCTAGTTTTTGTGATTATGGGTAAACAGTCTGAAATTATTAATTGATTGCAAATGAGACAGTGAGAGATAACCAAGAAAAAAGCCACCTGCCCCTGTTGTCAGATCGGGCCCTGTGCTCACAGTATCAAAATGGAGATGGGAGTTCTGTGCCGCCTTCTGCCAGGAACTGGGGCCCCACGAGCAGGTACTTAGTGGAGCTGCTACCTACTGACCTGAAGAGCTTGGAATCTCCAAACTGCTTCCATCCAGCGCTGTACTTGGTGCCCTCATATCAAAGACTCCCTCTATGTTAATTGTGTCTGGAATCTAATAAAATGTGAATTCACTCACTGGGATCTGGAATTTCACCTTGCGTTTCCAAAGGTGTTTTCTCCTTACTTGCAAAGTTCCTCTCTAAAGTTTCCAGTTGAGGGTGTTTATTAACAGTGTCAAGCCTAGCATCATAGGGCACAAATTGTCCTTTAATGACCATACGTAGCTGCAAAATAAACCTGATTTTGCAAATGACATTCTGTATAATTCAACAGTATTTAGACCTTTGAGAAATGGACAGGACGTGGTAGGAATTGCACTACACTGAGAGTGATCAGTGTTATATGGGTGCTATATTTTTCTCGTGATCTTCACATCTGCCAGATGCTTAGACAGAAAGCCTGAAATTAAGCTCTTTTCATTGTTCAAGTGTTCAGTTTGTATTTCCCCTCACCTGCTTAAGTAACACTGCAGAAAGAAAAAAACAGCAAAACAGTGCAGCAACACTAACTTGTGCACAAAGTCAAATAAAAATTTCGTGGATTAGGACAGTATTTGACAGCAGTTTATTTAAAAATGAGTATAGAAATTGAGGAATGGTGGTTGCAAACTAGTCAGTTCTGTTTCATTGAGACAGGCTCTATTTTGAATCAAAATAAGTTAAATGCTACTACTCAAAATACTACCTTCTGAAAACAAACCCAGAAATGTACATTTAAAAAAAAATGATACAATTAAGCAGTGAGACACAAGAAAGTGTGTTAGTGTGAGATAATATATAGCTCAAGGGCATTGTTACCTAGGAAGCATGCTATCTCTCACAGTATCAAAATCTTTGGAGGGTCTTATTGTGGTTAATAGCATGGCATAGAGAGAAGAATAAAGAATTAGCTACATGAGGCAGCTACAAGCAGTCCTTAGCTGAAGCCTTGAAGACAGTGCCTATGAACAACGAAGTACTAAATTTATACAAAGAAAACAAGTTACAGCGGAGCAGAATTTCACAAGTGCTGTATAATGAATATATGTTCATTTGCAACACATGCAAGCTCTACAATGGTAGGTAAACAATGTTTAAGAAAAATGTCTTTTAACTTGCACTAGCATGTAATTTCAGTTAGCAAAAATGATATCATATGTATAGGTTGTCATGACAAATACCAGTGCTTCATGCTTTGTAGCGCAAATGGGTAAATTTACTTGCAAATGCTTTCAAGCCACTATTTTAAAGGAAGGCAGCCTAACAAGCCTCTTAAAATCTCTTTAAGGGAGGCATAGGATAAAATGTGATGGACAAAACCCAAACAGACTGCTAAGATTAATAAAACATGCACCAAAACCCATTTCAGCCACCAGTGCAAATGATATGTTTTCATAGGCAATAAAATCAAAATCAAGCCTGATATGCTTAGAAGCCCTGCCTGAATTCAGCATGTTAAACACTGACCTTTATCTGTACATTTCCTGCATCTTGCATGGCTTTTATAAATAAATAGCCTGTGGCCCACTCATTATTAAAGAAGTACTTGAAATCGCTAGTTCAGCACTCTGAAAATCCATAAGTTAAGACTAAAACTTGCCCATTCGAAGTGACATGAAGATTTTCTTTCCTTCTTTAATTACATGTATTTAATATTTTGAATATAGCACACCTATTGTAAATGCAGTCCCTATTATTGCCTGTTTCCCTTGCTGAAAGTAATTTTTGATCAATCATCATTATTCAGATACTTACAGCAGCCTTCCAGTCTCTGAAGGGAGCCTACAGGAGAGCTGGAGAGGGACTCTTTGTCCGAAATTGTAGTGATAGGACAAGGGGTAATGGTTTTAAATTCGAAGAGGGGAGATTTAGATTAGATATTAGGAAGAAACTCTCTACTAATGGTGAGGCACTGGAACAGGTTGCCCAGAGAAGCTGTGGACGCCCCATCCCTGGAAGTGTTTCAGGTCAGGCTGGATGGGGCTTTGAACAACCTGATCAAGTGGGAGGTGTCCCTGCCCATGGCGGGGGGGTTGGAACTTGATGATCTTTAAGGTTCCTTCCTACCCAAACCATTCTATGATTCTATGCTATCATAACCCATGTGCCAGCTATAGGTAACCAGGCTTGGAGCAGGTGACTGCATCAGTCAAAACCAAAACAACAGCAGGTCCTTCAAAAAGTACATCTTTCATTAGCCTGTTGTACTACTTGTTGGTGCATACACACTCCTTTTTCTTTTTGCCTTGTTTTTGGTATGGTCACCTAACTGGTATCTAAGACATTTCCTGTCACATATCCTAGAGTCCTGTTCCCCCTTGGCTTTTTTGCATGTAGCGAGGAGGGAGCACAGTTGCTAGACAGTCCTCTTGGTCTTCAGGTGTATGACTTCAGTCACAAGCAGTCGTCTGGGTCTCCTTGTGAAGGTACTTCAAACAAAGGAGGACAAAATTGTACAGTACTTTATAGGGAAATTCTTTTTATTTTTGAAGTAAGATGGTTATTGTTTCAGTACAATTTCGCACGCATACTGATCTTAGAAAGAATAAAGAAATAGACTTCAAGTTTCTTAAGCAACTTTGAATCACACTTATTTTTTTTGCTCTAAGTCTCAGAATTTGTCATAGTTGAGAATAATTTGAGATGTATTTCAGTATTTTGATTGACCACTGCCTCAAACTGCGTTAATTCAAAACGTTGGAAACATTTTTAGTGGCTGTAGTGGAGTTACTTTGGATTTTCCTGTTGCAACTAAGACAGAGGATGTTTTTATAATATTCCTTTTGATTTCACAATCAATAAATAGAAACTACTTTTAAGCATAGCTCCAGAATGAAAAATGTACCTGAAACTGAAGCTTAAAGGGGCATGAGTCAAAATTGCCAAAATACTAAGTTCTGTCTTACTTTCAAAGAGAACATCTTTTAGAAAATGATTTCTAGAGAGTTCCCAAATGTTTTCCTCCCCACTGTATATAATTCACTGTCTGTAAACTGATGTAGAAGTTACAGGAGTTGTGATTTTACAAATAAATTTTCCAAATGGTCTTTTCTATAGAAAATTGCAAGAAGTATTAGCTTTTTAAGGTTCATCTGTTTTCTTTACTACATGGTAGGAGGCGAGATGACTCATCATCAATAGAAAGGCATGATATGAGCTAAGCAGAGCTAAAGCACTGTAGTTGTAGTGTTAATATTGCACGATAAGTATATCTTTGAATTTAATTTAGGTTAAAATGGAAGCAGCATGTTATTAAAGATATACTGTGGAATAAAAGTTTTGACTCATTCTAAGGTAACACCTTAAGAGAAAAAGGCAGATGAGTTTGCCCTTTATACTCTTTTTATTTTTTCTCTTGTGTCTAAAACTATCAATTGACTTTCCCTGAGTTCTCGGTGTAGCAGATCCCATGGCACTGTCCTCTGGTCTTGTCAAAGAGATGAGACCTCCATAGCATAATAAAACACATCCATCTTAGTTCTGTTCAAGCATTCTATGTATATGTGCTTAATTTAGAAGAATTATCCATTAAGAGCATTTCTGATGCTTTATGTGGCAAATCAGTTTTCTGCTGGGAAATGTTTCACTGTTTTATAAGATTTTTTTTGACGTTATCGTTCTCCGGATGTACTGAAATACTGCATTTTGGTTTTATTGTTTTGTTATTATACTTCTGTTAGAAGCTATCTTATGAGTCAGAAAGGTGAAGATGAAACATTCTTTTTGTTTTATACTAAGAAAAGTCTTTGTCCCTATTGAATTAAACATTTTGATAGCGTTAAAGGAAAATGTTTTGGAATTTTTCAGTTTGTGCATAGGTTTGATGTTTCATGTTGAGGTTCCACTTCACAACAAAAGGAAGTTTTGCTCAGAATTTGATGCAGGGTGGAAATTCTGATGTCTCACAAATTCTTTTGTGATTTGTGAGGCATCTTTTTGAGGATGCGCTTTTGGCTGGGGAAGCTCAGAGTGTATATTGAACAACCACAGAATATGAGCAACACAGAGAATCTTTGTTATCCAGTTAAATTGTCACGTCAGAAATGCTGAATTTAGGGTCCTTAGCAGAGGGACTCACTGTTCCAGTGTGTTGAGTAGCAATTAGTATAAGATGCCTCCATACTAAAACTACTGAATGATCTCCACAACACTAAACTGTGGAGTAGCTTCTGCTTCTACCAGATCTTCCACCTTCCCTGATACACTTGACTTGGTGATCATCATCTTTACTAATATTAGAGTGCAGCAAATTTAGGCAGCAGGAAAAGATCACGCATATGTATTTGCTTTATATGTAGCAAGAGTTACTGGTGTGTGCTTCATCTTAAGAACCTGTGCTCAGAGCTGTAATTTTCCTCTATTTTCTCAGTGCACACGTGTTCTTGTTTGATAAAGGAGTTGTCTATCTTTGTTAGATCACTTGCTAAAAAGAAGAAAACACTAACTAGCAAGTAGATCTCTCATACAGCAAGCTAAATGGTGATTTTAAACAAGCGGTAAGGAAAAATTACTGAAGTTTAAAGGTGTATTGACAGTGGTAGAATCTTGCTGCTTTCTTTCCTTCAGTGACAGTCTTTTCTAAAATCATAACTTGGGAGGGGAGCCTCGTTACTGTTCCTAAAAAATATGGAAATCAAAGTTTTAAAGTTGAATCTATAGATCTTTCTTAATATACTGATTTAAATTAACAGACAGTCACTTGCTAAAAAAAATAATCAGTAGCATACACATCTATTCCATCAGCAGTTACTTAAAATCATGGAATATCTATGTTCTAGAAATAGTGATGGTCAAAGACATACTCTTTGCAAAGTCAATAAAAGACAAGAGCTACTGAACTTGAGATAACCAGTCTTCTGACTCTTCCTAGCTGGTTTGAGTTGCTACTGTGTTTATGTGCTGTATGACAAACTGACTGGCCATGTTTTACTAGCTGGTAATATAACTACGGAAAAGATCCTTCTCCCGTGAGATACGACTCCCCTGTGAGTGTATGGAAGAAAAGCTGAATGTTAAGCTGCCACATTCCCTGGTGCCGTACAGCAAGGGAAATTGTTGCTGTGAATGCCATACCATCCACAGCAGTGTGCTCTGCCAAGCCTGTGGAAGGCTCATCAGCAATGCCAGTTTGGCAGCCCTAAATGTAGCAACATGGCAGATATGAGGAAAGAAAGGAAGTTATGTGTAATCAGGAGCCTGTATTTCCATCCATTGCACATTATTTGTTGAAAACAGTGCTATGGCAGGAATTTACTTGTCTATTGGTATTTGACAAAAGCTCGTTTCTATGCAGGATCACATAGAATCAGTATACCAGAAAGGACTAAACCAGCCTAGTGTATACTTAGTTTTTGAGTATAGACCTCCTCATGCAAAGTGAAACAGAATTTGGAAGATGACAGTCTCCTTAAGTCTTCCCTCCTAGGTGACCTGTATCCATCCTCTTTTGCATCAAGAAAAGACTCTTACCAGTTATATAGCCACTACTGTATTTCCTGTGTTTTTTCAGAGGAGAGTGCCCCCATTCCCAGGCTGTCAATCCATGGGAAGTGATGTGCCTTCTGCCATCATCAGGCTGTTTGCTAGTCCAGGCACCCTTTGCTGCTCCCAGTTTCCTATCTGCCAGTAGGTTACCAGGAGAATGGTACGAATACCTGTGCGGGGTGCAGTTGTTTCATGGAAAATACTTTAAATATTTAAATTTTAGGGTTTTGTTGTCTTTTATTTCCTGTTACAGTAGAAGGCTGCTAGCTTTATTTTAAAATCTATTGATTAATTCCTTTTAGCCCTTTTCAGGATGTAAGAAGTTTCAACATTAACATATACAGGTTTTTCCCACATCTCCCCTTGCCCCCTTCCTCCCAATCTTGGGACTGTATTGCATTTCCACGGCACAACTCTTTAGACGACTGACAAAATCTTTATTCTCTCCGGGGCCTTGACATGGGAGTTGTGTTGACTTTCACCTTCCGCTAGTTAACAGAATTCCTGGTACAGGATACCTGTTTGTTTTATATTTCTTTACTGATCCTGCCTTTATTTTTCCCATGAAGGGTATACAATCTATTCCTGAGTTTGCAGTTGATTGTTAAGGAAGAAATGGTGGCCATCAACAATTTTATGTAAAATACGAACAGGTCTTAAAATATTACATGGAGAGGCCAAAATGCAAATAAATTGTTGCATACAGAGGCTGGGAAGAAAAGGGGCAGGGCTGGTTTGGATAGCTACGTGAATGTTTGTGTGTAAGCGTTCCCTTACCAAGGGGTTTTTCACATCTTGGTACTATTTATTATTCTTTTTTCTGATAGTGTAAACAGCAAAGATGCAATAGGTGCTAAAAGTAGTATTCACATTATTGCATACTCCTAGGCAACAGTACAGACTTGATTTTTCTCTGCATCTTGTGAAAAAGGAAAAGAAAAAAAAGTGCTAAAGCCTCATCCTCACAAAGATCTTCTGTACTTGTGAGTTTTAGTTACAAAGGACCTATCCTGTGTTCACAGTAAGACACCTTCCATTCTTCAGCTGTTTCATCCAAATGAAACAAAAATTGAAATGTACAGTAAAATACCATGAAGAATAGAATCCAGACTCCAGGACACGTAGTATTATTTATTACACTGATACCTACAGATCATTCTTTTCAAAGCAATTCTCTGTTCTCTAGCCCCAAAATGTTTCCCACTGCACAGTATGATGAACTATAATCTTTATTATAGAGAGAAATAAAACCCCTGTGACCTACCAAAGGTTGCATTACAGGCTAGAGGTCCAGAGTTTTCCAGAATATTTTCCTTTTTGCTATTCATCTACCTGATAATGGATGGCTGAAAATTACTCCTACTTTCTCACATAAACTTCCAAGTACTTCCCATAACCCAGTGGATTATTGTATCAAATGACAGTGCTGGACATAATGAATGTAAGGGTGGGGATGGGAGAAAGGAGGTTTTTGCGGAGGTTGTTCCTTTTTCAGGCTCCAAGAGTCATTTGTAAAATGTAGAAATTAGTGGTGGCTCTATGATCATTGCCAGAAGCTGATAGTAATGGAAAGCAAAATATTTTGCTTGTTAGATGTATTTGGCTAATATGGTACCAAGTTACTTGCAAAAAAAGAAATTCTGTTTTTGAATTCCTATTAAAATATCATAGACAAAAAGCTAAATACTAGCTTTGTGACTGTAATATCTCACAAATGCCCCTGGGGAGAGAACTTCGTAAACTAAAATATAGAGTAATTTATTTTCTTGAAGTTTTACTTTTGGTTTGTGAAGGTTTTCATGATTGGTGGGAGCATAATTTATACAATGGCTGGAATATATACTTGCATATATGAGCATATACTGTAAATCAATTTTATACAGAAATACAATACTTATTATGGATGGCACGATTAAGTTTATTTTCAACCTAAGAGCTGTTGGTTGCATATTAGAATGGTAGTTCATGTCTATTTAAATTTTTGGGAACCTCCATTGATAGATAGATCATGTTAGGGAATTTCAATTGTCAGCACAACCTACATTTCAATGGATCTTTGGGAATTATCCTCAAGAGCTAATAGATTTTTCCTTTATTGTGACAAAGTGCTTGAGGTGTAAAGAACAGATCCTTTGAGAACAGACCCAGTCATATCTGCTTCAGACAGTCATGCAGCACAATTATTGACATTTAGAATAAATTAATTCAAAATCTCTGAACAGCGATGAAAGACTACAAATGAAAAATCTGCTGAATTTGGTGGAAGTATCAACTTGGAAAAAAGATCACTTTTATTTCTAACACAGCTCATTCAATGTTGTATGATGTAAAGGATTTTTATTATGCCAAGCAATTGAGTGTAATAAAGTCTTGAAACAATCCCATATTTTGGTAAAAACTGAATGGGATTAGATTTTCAGTCAGAATAAGCTCTGAAGTGTAGGTACTTCCAATTTGAATAACTTCATTTCTTTTCCTTTTTGAAAATGTAGCCCTGCAGCAGATCTTTGAAGTGTAAACTCTGAGACATATAGTATTAAAATAATCATGGATCTGGAGGAAATAGCACAAAAATATCCAGAATAGTTTAATCAAAAATAGAAATTCATTTGAACTTTCTGCTGTCTATTGAATATTAAAACATTTCATATTTCAAATAGAAAAAAAGAAGCCTTGAGCAAAGTTCTGATCATAGTCAATGACATTTCTGGTGTAACACTTGAATATTAGAATTAAGGATGAAAGTTTCTACTCAGCTTCAGCAAACTCTCTTGTTTCTTATATTTTGTATTTATTGCTATAAGCTGAAAAATAGCTGGTCTGTGCTGGAAACTGTGGTACAGTAGGACCTATGTGTTAAAAAGTAAAAGCACTAAACTTCCCAGATGACTACTTTGGCCAAACAAAGTCTTTTTATTCAGCAATTTCTTGGAATTTTGTCATGAAATTTGCGTTTTGAGGCTTTCTGTTGTAGTCTGTGCCCCCACACTAGGTGGTATCTCTGAAGGTAAGTATTTTGTGCAACTATCATGTTATAGAATCTGTTTTATTGAGATGAGTTTTGTTGTTTGAGACATTTCTGTAGCTGTGAGAATGGCTGACTAATGGGTGAATTCTTGAGGAACTTTGGTGTTTTTCATATCCAGTCCTGCGGCTTTTATCAGTTTCTGCAGAGCATGACATTATGCTGTTGTACGTAGCATCACTAAATATTTCTGAAGGATGTATTTTAGTCAAAATAACTAAGTTAAATAGCTTGAGTTATTCAGGAAATCTGTTATGATCAAAAGGGTGGTTTTGGACACCAGTTTTCAGTCTTAAACATAGAGCACAGTAAGAGCATGAGTCACTGAAAGAATGTTTTGAAATAGCAACAGTGGAAAAACCCATTTTCAAACCAGCTGTATAAATTAACTATTATTTTGTAGGAATGCTGCGTGAGGAAGGAAGCACGTTGACATTGTTGCTGGGCAAATGTCAAAACTGTGTCTCCACTGACTTTCTTCGTGGAGTCAAAATCACAAGTCTAATCATATATCATTTATATATGTATTCCCATTACCGCTGGATTAGTACTTCAGGGTTTTCCCCTGTGAAAATCTTCCATGAATGTGAAGTGCCTACCAAAAATTACATTGCTGCTTCACTTCCTTCCATTGCCATCTGTGTGTGGGTGTCTTTGGGGGGCAGCATGGCAAGAATTAGAAGAACCATTTTGGAAGGAAAATATCATATTTCTTGGAGAAATGGAAGTCGAAATATATAAAAAAAAATATGTAGAATTGCTTGGAGCAATAGGCCAACTTTCACAAAGCCTTTTTGATGAAATTCGAGGTTATTTCTACACAGTATTTTGAAACTGATGATATAAAAAAAAAAAAAGTGAAACTAGTTGTGGCAGAGGTAATCTCAGGCAGCTTTTACTGTGTTGCAAAGTGCAACTTGCAGACACTTATTGATACATGGATGAGAGAAAGAACACATTTGACTAATAGTGATATGCAAATTTGTAAAAAATAAGAGGGCAGATGCTGCAGCATGTGATGACAATGCTATGGAAAGTTAATAGGGCTGCTTCAGATAGTGCCACTGCTACTTTGATGAATATTTCTTTCTAGCTTGGCTTTCTTTCAAGACAGCCAATTGTGAAATCTGCACAAACGCTGTAAGTAGCACCTCCAGCTAGATACAATGTGTATTTGTATGTGTCTTAAAAAAAAAATCCCAAATTAAATAATCTGGTTTTGTATTTTAAGCAGCTAGAAACTAAGGTAATTAAGATCTGTGCAAATCACAAAATTGGTTGACTTTTAAATTAATGCGTGGATACCTACTATGATTAAGAGGGCTGTAAAATTTTTTACAGTGGTTGCTCCTATCTACAAACACTGCATGAAATATTTCTCTGTTCCCCTCTGGCTCCACCCTGAGACCAATCTGCTTGGCAGCCCTTACACTGTGGGGTCTCACCTGTCCATGTTCACACAGAATACTTAGAATGTGGGCTCGGTATCATCCAAGCATAAGTTCATTAGTTTTACTTCTCCAGAGGAAGAAAACCATTCAAATTACTTAGTAAATGCCTTCATTTAGAAATTTTAACTGCTGCTGAATTACTGAAAAAAGCTCCATTCAGTAATTCCATACAAATATATAGGATGAATGAAAAATACCCTGTGCCTTGGTGATGCTTTCCCCTGAGGAGTCCTCCATCGTTACACTAAGTCATTCTTCTGTTAATTTGAAACTTGCTTACTCATTAAGAAAAAAGATTTAGGAGGTGATTAGTGAAATTTCGGGGTGTTTCCTTAACAGTAAACTCAAAAAAAAATTGTGCTTATGAAGATACTGTTTTCTATACCAAGTTTTTAGAAAGATCCAGTAAACTGATACTTAAAAAGAAAACCAGATAAACTATTCATGGTAATTACCAAAATTGTCAGTCAGAAATGTGTTTTCAGTTTTCCTGAAGTAATCTTGGATGAATTTTCAGAGTGAGAATTCAAAATAGTTAGGCAACAGTGATGTTATTGTTGCCCTTTTATATATTATTTTAGGAACTGGAGGACAAACTTGGGATAGGAGTCACGTATCCATTTTCTTCTTGGCTTTTATTGGGGGAGCCTGTTCTTGCATTTATACTCAGCTGTGTACTGCACCAGGATGCACTTGACAATGGTGTTCTACTTTCCGTAAATCAACCTTCACTGCCATAGGGAGGGGACTCCAGGTGCCCAACTCCCCACATGGGTGTCCTGCAGGGTAGCAAATAATTTCTTTTCTCCTGTTATCACTGAAAGTATTTAGCAGGAAAGCATTACAGCTCCAGCCAAATGAATTAAAAGGAACCCAGTTCTGCATGCCTAAAGACTAAAATGGAGGAATTCAGGTTCAAATGTCTGTAACCACTGGTGTCTTAGCAGAAATTTGGACTAAGATGCCTAACACTTTAGAGAATGTAATCAGCAGGCAGTAGAGACTGTTCTCTTCCAGATGGAGTTTCTCATTCTTTGTGTAAAGTAGTTACATTGACACCAAAAGAGACAAGAAAAGTTGTTCTCTAGATTGGTGCCTGGGCATTCACCTGCAAGATGGGGCATTGAGACCACAGAGTAACTTCATTGCCTATTAATTTACACAGTATGCACCGGTGTTGGAAGCATGGACACAGTTACGCTTGGAGTTTGGAGGGTTCCTGCAATCCACTTGGAGGTGTATCAAAAACTGTTTGGAGGACGGTATTTAGCTTAAGACTTCTCAAAGATAATGAGGGAAGGAGAACTCAATGAACTACTGAATTCTTGGCTGTTTCTTTTGTAATGGTGCCCACGTGTTTGCATATGTTTGAAGGTTAAAGAGAGAACTTGATTGAGAGGAGAAGGATGGGCCATAATGATGAGGAAAACTGAAAGTCACTAAGCTTCGAATCTTCGTTTACCATTATTTAAGATTTCTGGTGGAGAGGAAGTCAAGTAGGTCTCACTCATAAGCCCGCTGAGCTTCTTGCTCATCTCAGACTAGAAATTTTCCATGGAGTATGCATACAGTGATTAAAAAATAAGCGGATTTTTTTATTTTTTTTTTTTTTGGTGTGTTTGGAGATAAAGATTTCTTATATATGACAGATCTTATGGTGTTCAGAATTCTATATATATTTCCTGGTTTATTTCTTTTCCCCACAAATACTTTTTACATAGGATAAGTAAGATTTTGTTGCCAGAGGAATATACAAAATAGTCTTTTCTTTATCTATTTATCACCTGAACACTGATATTTTATTATAGTCAAACAAGATCACAGAGCTTTAAATAATTTTGAAGAAGATTATAACGATTCCTTTAAAATAAAAAGGCTGTACTAGGTTTTCATACCACCTAGTTTTTTGAAGGGCATCGCTCATGTCTTGCAAATGTTTAGGATAAAGCAATGTTCTTCAGCAAGATGTTATGTGCTTATTGTAACAGCCTTGGGCTTACAGGGGTCCCATTTGTGGTTACTGGTATATTGCCAATTATGCACAGCTAGTATCATCTGTAAAACAGTCACTTGTGGCTCTTGAAGAGATCTAAGCAGAGGATGTCTTTGAGAAGCTTTAGAGAGAACTGTTGCTGGAATGAAGCATCAGTTCCTTTTGCTGGAGGAGACAGGGGCCTCTGTGGATTGGCACTGTCAGGATAAAGAGTGGGCACAGATATGCAGCCATGATTAATTACCCTTTTAGTGTTTATTGGACTGAATTTCTGTTGTGAATTTTGGTTATGAGATAGGATCTGACTGCAGAATTTACATTATTGGAATTTGTTGGTCAGTTCTATTGGGTGATTTCATGTAAGTATGGAAGTTAGGAGATATTTTTCATACCCTGTATTAGCTCTTTCACAATGTAAAAGTGGATGATTTTTCCTCTCAGAAGCAAAGACTATAACTTTTTCAACAATGTAACAATTTCAACTGACACATAGTTCTTCATGGGATTATGCTAGCCAGAAGTATGGATCCTTCCTGCCCTTCTAGGCCTGAGTATTTTTGCAGGTTTCTTATAGCATAGAATGAGAGAGTCCGATTCAAAAACAGTGGGATAATTAATTTGAAGTTGTTTTTTTTTTTTTTTTCAAATTTCTGTGTCTATCTTAACTGAAAAAAAAAAAAGAGAAATTATTACAGCTTATTATATTGTTTTAAAACTAGAAAACTGTCATGTTTTCTGTGTTTCTAGTCTCAATAACTAGTCATTTAATAACTAGTTTCATTAAAACAGTTCATATTCTCTATACAGTTAGTATTATTCAAGTGAAATTTTTAAACCTGCAAGTGATTTCATTCAAAAGAGTAAATTTATGCATTTGTTTTCATCAATAATTTTAAAAGCAGAAATAGCATGTGAAAGTTGAGATGTAAATTTTCTAAATCAAACTGAACTTTTGTCAATTATGTCTTTCTTTTAGAAGTCAACCCGTTTAAATAGTAAAGATCAGAAGGTTAAATATGTAAATGCAATCAGCAATGTATTCAAGTTTTCACAGTTTTAGCTCTCTTGCCACTCATGGTAACCAGTGAAAGCCCTTTCTGGCAGAATTTAATTCTCCGTTACAGAGCCGTTTTTGTGAGAAAATAGCTAGTGCTTAGAACCTGATAGTCCACTGACATTTATAATCTCCCTGCTCATCTGATCGTTTCCGTGTTTCCAGTGTCTGAATCAGTGGCGAGAAATGAAATTTCACGTGATATTTCTTTCAGACACTTATGACCAGTGATTTTAAAGTGTATATTAGTAAGGAAAATTAATTTCCTGTTGTATCACTGAAGTAGTGTGACAAAGCAACAGTGTTGAAGACAGTGAAAAAAAAATAAATAAAAAGAGGAAACAGTGGAAATGCATTGCTATTCCCTTACTAATTTAGTAACAGTCTTGTCTTAAATCTTAAATTTAGAAGCTGGTACTTTGTAGTGTGATATTTATTAAATTTTCCCTACTGTGAGTTGTTCTGCACAGAATTCTCCAGCTTCTCAAGACTATGTGGTGGTGAAGCCCAGTTTACAAAGGGGCTGCAGCAAGGGAGCCTCCTTTCTGCAAACAAACACCTACTCAGGAGGCCCAGCTTCCCAGTTTTCACAGCACAGGACAAACGTCATGGTGGTTATATCACTCTGGAGAGTTCAAATGGCAAAATTCTTGATGACTCTTGATGAGTAAGCATTTGCTGGATTGTCAACAGCAAACCCCTCTCTCTTGATATCACTAACACAGGGGAGCTTCCTGTGTCCCTGTCTCTCTTCATACTCTCAGGTCTACAAGTGAAAAAGGAATTTATTTTAGTTAGTAAACCAAGATATTAGCAGTAAAAGCATGGGGTTTTTGCAATGTTGAACCTATCTCTGTATGAAATGAGAAATCTGAGTTAAGTTTCTCTATGGTCTCATGGTTTGTGATTCTGATAGTTTCTTGCAACTTGAATTTTCTCTAGCTATGATTTTCAATTTTTAAAAAGATAGAGCATTTTGAATTTATATTTCAGAATGGCTATCATGTCTTTTCGTTGTCAGATCAAGACTTATATGGCTCATTGCATCTATGCATAGCAAGTAATGGAACTATAATTCCTATGAATTTTTCTATAGATCAGAATGAACACCTTTTTGAAATGTACTCAAGACTTTTTAAAATAAGGCATTTGTTCTTGAGAGCTAATGACGGCATTATGCTGACCTTTATGACTTTGACTTGGAAATTAGCATTGCAGAGTTCAGAGAGCACACTTTCCTTCAAAATATTTTCTTAAGATGCTGTGACAGCTGCAGCAGCTGTTATTTTTGAACCATTTCTTTTAAAATTGATTACTAGTTGAGTTTTCAGCAAGTACATCTTAAAAAGAACATGCTTGAGTCTTTTTTGTATATGAACATAGACATGTTTTTGCCTGTTTCTTTAAAAAGTTTGAAGTCTTTCTTATTTTTGGGCTTGAGTAAGATCTTGTGAATCTAATTGCCATTATCTGGATAGGTATTGGCATTTAAGCAATCTCATTATTGACTCTAACGCTCTGCATCTAAAAAGTATTTTTTTAATGTTTTCTGCTTGCACAAACTTTAGTTTATTGTTACAAATGGTCATTTTGTCTTGTTCAGTTTTATTTGCTATTGGAATTTACATGACAATTGAGGGTTCTTCTGGGATTTCAAAATTTAACTTCAGTCTTCTGCACCTTACAAAGCTAACAGCCAACTTGCCTTTTAGCTGTCTCCTGGAAGTGAGGCAGGGACACTTAGAGAGCTTAGATTGAGAATCTACTTTGAAAGTGCTGTTATTGGAGGTTTTGATATCATTCATTACTAGTGCATGAAACATAAAGAAACTGAGTATCTTCCTGACATAGCAAACCTTTTCTATTTAGAATTGCTGAAGTTTTGCTTTTCATGAGAGTCCAATACCAAGGTAGTGGCTTCCACAGAATTTATACCGTCTGATTAGCTTGTGTTTGTGATAGATTCGTGACTATAGGACAGATTCAGGACTGGAGATTAAAGATGTTTCACCCTAAGTATTAGGATAAGAACTAAGTATTAGTTCTTGTTTATAAATAATGAAGTCTGTAGTCTTTTTCATCCTAATTCTTGAATCATGATTCCTGTTGATATGAAGTGTGGTGTATGAAAAATGACAGGGATTTACTGTTCACCAGATTTTCAAAGCTAAGACTCAAAGGAAATATATTATTTTTCTGTAGAGCATTCACCTGTTATACTGCCTTCTTTTCCTGAGATAAGAAATCACAGTTATGATTTTGCTTTTAGAAATACATTTGCATAAGTAATAAACCTTAGAAAAGGGCACGGGAATGATTGAATGAAATTATTTTGTTGATTAGACATTAAAAGTAGCAGCTAACAACAAGCTATTCAGGATAATGCCTTTATTATTCTTTTTAGGACTAGAGCTGGCCACAAGATCTCCCAAAGGCATATGAACTGATAAATTTCTCACTTGTGATATGACAAATTACTTGCAACTTTGCTTCACTCGAGTAGCCTTCACACTAAAAGGAGAGTGTTCATGTTAATATTTATTCATCTGTGCTTTTGTCATTGAAGTCATGCAGCTGAAATCATCGGAGTGTTCGAACGTGATAGCTGGCTTAAAATGCTGTTCAGGCTTTCAGGTGCCGGGGGAAAGGCTTCAGTATAAAATGTGAATAGAGCAGTAATGATCTTTCAGAGTCAGATGGTGCAATTGTCAAGAAATCCCACTTCCTGCTATTATTTATAACCCAGAAGACAGTGTGACATGTGGAGGTGAAATTTCTGATGTGTAGACCATAAATGCAAATGTGATGCCAGAGCTGAGGACAGAGGAATATGGTGTTTCTTTGTAGGGAAGCTCTTGGAAGAGGTAGAGACAAGTATTTCATGGTGAGATAAAAAGAATAGAAAGTGCCTTCCCATGTGTTACCTGAGGGACCTGAAGGAAGCTAAGAATCAGTATTCAAAAATGTCATGTTGTTTGTCTAGTTACTTTTTGTCTCTGACCTTTGAGGATTTAGAAAAATATTTAGGACTGACTAAGTTCTTTAGTCAGCTGACATAAAAATATAACTAGGCTTGGAACGGTGTCATTGAGGTCTGTGAAGTTTCATCTTATACTAAGCTAAACTTCTTCCTTCAGTGTCAGCCTTATTAAGTTCATATGTATAAATAATATATGATAGTATATAATAAATATCTTAAATATTTTTATATATAAATAATACATTAGATATACATTTTATTTAATAAATTGCGTAAAAGTAGAATATTTGAAACATTTGCACACATCCTACAGCATGCAAAGGTAAATTGGCCTAATTTAAGAAATAATTCTGTGAGAAATGGTACCACTGCAGTTTAATATCTATGAAAAGTTAGACATGTAACATAGTAATGACAATCTCTGTTCTGGACGTGGTTGCAAAATCAAAATCTCCACACTTTTTATTGCTATGTAATCAATTTACTAATGCTTACGCACGTGAAAAGTTAGAATATAATCAACTAGGCTTGTAAAATACATCATAAAGCTGTTCACTAAGTGTAATAAAATAAAAGATAAAAATTTATATTCTTTAAAATTTAGAAAGTAAAGAGAAATAAATTTTCTTTCTTCTCTGAAATGCTTTTTTAAAATATCCTATTCATTACTTTAAGAAGATGGAAGGAAATTATGCACTATGGGAAGTACAGGAATAAATCGGAATCTAGGGAGTGACAGGGGAAATATCCTCCACATCTTGATGTTATGTATTATTGTCTATCCATGAGATTTTATTGTTTTGATTTGTTTTATTTTTGTGTAGAATGTTAAGATTTTTATTATATTTTTAAATTTAAGCTTAAAAAATAATTATGTTAAGTCTGCTGAGAAATGGATCAGCAACTTAAATATTGGCTCTGTAAGAAAGTATTATGTGAGATGTCTATTACATTGCTTGTCTGAACCGGAGGCATGATGCAAACACGAAACGCGGAGAGCATGCACTTAACTCCACCTCAGTGTTTCAGTATATTTTCCCCTTAACCCAATTTGGTTATTTAAAGTTTCTTAAATCATGATAGTGTTTGTCTTTTTGTCTGCAGAACTGCTTCAGAATTTATTTTATAATTCATGCTTACAGTGGTTGAAGTTCAGCTGTAGATTTTAGTCTGAAAAACAAGACTAACTTCAGCTTGTGACTTGGCACATTGAGTGCAAAGTGTGATAGGAAGTGCATGGCCAAGAAGAAAAGAGGGGCATAGCAATTAGGAGGTGGGGTTGGAAGGATGTTTGGTGCAGAAAACAGCAGGGAATCTGGTATCAAAACTATTAAGTGATGGGTAATAACATGGGACCTTAAAGTAAGGAAAGGAAATTAAATAGAAAGGAATGGATACACAGTGAATGAAGGGATACAGAAGAAGAAGAGAGACTGGAGTGGCGAGGAAAGAACTTTTACACCAGGGAAAAAATTAATTCTGTCAAGATCTCAGCTATGAGGTGGAGTTTGAAGCATTAGTAGGACATGTTTAGGTAACTGAATATGCTTTCACTGCTAGCCAGCA
The DNA here is from genome assembly GCA_013400375.1 of Thinocorus orbignyianus. Classification (NCBI taxonomy): domain Eukaryota; kingdom Metazoa; phylum Chordata; class Aves; order Ciconiiformes; family Thinocoridae; genus Thinocorus; species Thinocorus orbignyianus. Next base: position 460,394 of record VXBW01006284.1, read on the forward strand.
GAATGAGTTGAAAGTCTTTACAACAGAAGTGATTGTTAAAGATAATAAAATGTGAAGGCAAAGTTGAACACAAACTGCAGCTCCTAAGAGGAGATTGTAATGCCGTGTATTAGTCCCAAGAAGGTTTTTAAGCCTCCAGCATGGCCTGCAGCATATATTACATATATTGCATAATCACAATGTGTATTGCATTTATTTTCTAGGCTTTACTTGTAAACTAATTTGGAAGGTTGGGAAAACGGGAAAACTTAGTATTAACATAATAAAGTGTTTGTTTTTCTGTGTAAATTTTGCAGTAATGTAATTTCTGAAATGCAGGTTATTATCATACACTTAATGCACTTTTATTTGATTTTATGAGTCTTGGCTTAAAGAAGTGACTGGTATATTTTTTTTTTTGCTAAAAGGAAACAAACAAAAAATACAATGGTTTAGTTTTTTCTAGACAAACTGAGCAAAACATATAGATCTTTTTTGCATGGTAGAAAATTGCCCTAGTGAACTGAAGAATAGGAAGAGAAAAATTATTAATTTAAAAATGACTATTCTTTTGTTCCTAGGTTCAGACATTGTTCAATGGTTAACGAAGAACTTGTCTATAGAGGATCCAGGTAAATTCTCTTTTTTTCATGTCTGAAAATTCTGCTTTGACTTTTTTAACGACTGGACCCGATCTTGTCTTCTGTTGCAGTGGGGGTGGCCAGGCAGCATTTGATGAGTATAAGTTCGATAGCAAAACAGACAGCATCAAACCTTAGAAACCTTTTTTAAGAATATGAGGATTTTAGTTGTCTGCTTTATTGAAGCAGGTACCAAGAAACAAGATGATGGACAAGAATGAATATGATAGCTGCTTTAATTTGTAGAAAATGAGTTTCAGTTCTGCTCAATGAGGAATTTGCTGAGTCACACTAAACTTTTCATTAAACATGAGCTGTTTTCTTAACAGAATTTTTCAATATATATAAAAAAATAGAATTAATAAGTTACACTCTTGTACTGTTAACAAGAGCTTAATTTCTATTCTTAAGTTTAGATGCTTTTATAGCATCTTAGAATCATAGAATGGTTTGGGTAGGAAGGGGCCTTAAAGATCATCGAGTTCCAAACCCACTTCCACGGTCAGGGACACCTCCCACTCGATCAGGTTGCTCAAAGCCCCATCCAATCTGGGGCTTGAACACTTCTGGGGGTGGGGCATCCACAGCTTCTCTGAGCAACCTGTTGCAGTGCCTCACCACCCTCACAGTAGAGAGTTTCTTCCTAATATCTAATCTGAATCTCCCCTCTTTCCGTTTAAAACTGTTGACCCTTGTCCTATAACTACATTCCCCCATAAAGAGTCACTCCTCATCTTTCCTGTAAACACCTTCCCTTTAGGTATTGGAAGGCCGCTTTAAGGTCTCCCCAGAGCCCTCTCTTCTGCAGGCTAAACAACCCCAACTCTCTTAGCCTGTCTTCACAGGAGGTGTGCTCCAGCCCTTTGATCATCTTCATGGCCCTCCTCTGGACTCTCTCCAACAGGTCCATTTCATTATTATGTTTGGAGCTCCAGACCTGGATGCAGTACTCCAGGTGAAGTCTCACCAGAGCAGAGCATAGGGGGAGAATCATCTCCTTTGACCTGCTTGCCACACGTCTTTTGATGCAGCACAAGATGCAGTTGGCTTTCTGGGCTGAAAGCATACATTGTCAGCTAATGTTGAGCTTCTCATCCACCATCACTCCCACGTCCTTCTCCTCACGGTTGCTCTCAATCTATTTTTTGCCCAGCCTGTAGTTGTGCTTGGGATTTCCCTGATCCATATGCAAGACCTTGCAGTTGGCCCTGTTAACCTCATGAGGTTCATAACGGCCCAGTTCTTGAGCTTGTATCTGTCCCATCCCGTCCCTCAGACATATAAATGACACCATATACATTGGTGTCGGCAAACTTGCTGAGGGTGTATTCAATCCCACTGTCCATGTTGCCAACAAAGATGTTGAACAGCACTTGTCCTAGTACTGACTCATGAAGAACGCCATTTGTCACTGGCTGCCACTTGAACATCAGGCTGTTGACTGCAACCAGCCAACCAATTTCTTATCCTCTGAGTGGTCCATCCATTGGTCTCTCCAATTTAGAGACCAGGATGTCATGTTGGACAGTGTCAAATGCTTTGCACAGTTGCTCTTCCCTTACCCACTACAGCTTGATGTCATTGGCAAACTTGACAAGGGTGCATCTTAAATGGAAAGTGAACTGTAAATATAATCAATGCAGTGAGAAAAAACAGTTCATTCCAACAGCTGGGTTGGAACCTGGAAGTAAAGCTTTGGTTCCATGCTCTGCCATATTCGTGCTGCCAGCAGCAAATGCTGTTTAGAGCATATCTGCTATTTAGTTCTCTGATTTACAGGAATCTTGTTAAATGATCTGAAGTTTTACAGAAAGGAGTGATTTTTATTAGAAAATGCTGAATGGCAAAAATAAAATACTGTCTGGAAGTGCCTATTATCTTTTGGTTAGGGCAAAGATAGTATTTTTTCTTTAAATAATGATTAAAAATACGTATTTTACCTCTGTCTGTATCAGACTTTTGGGAATGGAGTGTATGTTTTGTTTTGTTTGGGAGCTTTTTTTGTTGCTTTTTAATGTTAAAAATGTGTTTTTTCTTTCATCTTAGAAATGAAAATATGATCCTTGTGGAATTCCAACAAAAAATAAAATCACCATGTTTAACATTGTAACTTAAGTAATAAGAAAGTAGTATAAATATATAATTGATATTTCAAAGTAGCCAGTTCACAGTGTATTGATATGTTACATGAAGGGAACGTGCTTCCAATTTTATGTAACTTTAAACAGTGTCATGTTTGCTTCCTGAAGATAGAGCAGAGGTTGCAAGAGACCTATGTTTGATATTGTATTTCTCAGTTGTCAGCTACAAAACACGCACCTTTCTATATTTATCAAGAGTTTGAAAGGTTGCCATTCTATGTTTGTTTGATACGGAAGCTTAACTTTCATTTGTCAAAGCAGAACTGCAATACTGGGATAGGCTGTCATTCAGATTATCTGGTTGTTGCGAAATTTGGAATAGATGAAACCTTAAACTAAATGGAAAACATGGTTCCATGTGTTGATATCCAATTAAAATTAAACAAACACACAAACTACTAACATATGTAACCAGAACACCACAGTAATTTAATTTGAGCTGGGTTTTGCCCTCTCAGATTGCACGGGTGGAAAAAACAATCTATGATGACAAAAATGTTTTTTGCGTGTCAGTCCTAGTCCAAAGTCATCTATCTGTAGCTGGCTGCATGCAAATCTTCAAAAAGCCAATTGCCCTAGATGCTGCCTGTGGATAGTACTCAGCATTGCCAGATAGCAGTGAACCTGACAGATGGCGAGCAAATACTATCCACATGACAAAACTTCTGAGAATATTCTGTTTTGTAAAAATTTTAAGTGTGTGACTTTTCCAGTTCCAGAGAAGACAATCTAGAATCTCCTGTGGAAAAGCCCTAAGTTTCTTAATTTCTTTACAATGTTGTCACCATAATTTGGATTTCCAGCATCTCCTGTCTGCTTTTCACCAGTGTGTTAAGGTTCTACTATGGCTGTCTTTTACAACTCCCCATTAGAGTCTTGTCACAAAGTTCTTGTGAAGATAGGCAGTTTTGTGATGCAGAAATAAATAATGCCAGTCTTCGCACTGAAAGTTATCTCTGTCTAATTCTGGTATCAGCAATATACCTGTAAGAGCAACATAAAGTAGACCTTTGTTCCCATATTTTAGTAGTGTATTCTACTCTGCCCAGAAAAACTTAAGGGCTATTTATACACCTCATCTACCAGTGCTGTGAACTACTCATGCAAGCAAGACATGCAAATTGTGCTTTAAGGCATAAGGAGACAAAAACATAGAGCAGCCCAGGTTAGAAGGGACCTCAGAAGGTAATTTCATCCAACCTTTTATGGGAAAGAGAGCTTAGATGAGATTATCTATCAACCTGTTCAGTCACATCTTGAACGCCTCCATTGATGTGGACTCCACCACGTTCCTATGGGGGTCGTTCCAACTACTGGTTGTTCTCACTATAAAAAATGTCCTGATCAAGATGAAGCTTCTCCTTGTGCAACTTGTACCCATTGTTCCTTGTCTTCTCCATATGGCTCCTTGTGAAGAGAGCCTCCATCCTTGTCTTGGTTTGAGCTAAAATGAACCAATTTTCTGTTTTACAATATTACTTTTGTAGCTGGGCCTCTTCTGACTAACTAAACTCTGAAATTAACAGCACGTTGTTCATAAAACTGTTCACTCTCACAGTGACAAGACCTGATTATACTGAGGAATGGTATGCAGAGACGCCCTTGCTTGTACTTATTGCTATAACAACCAAGGTCAGGTAATTTCATTATTTACCCTCTTGGAGGGTTGGAAGCGGAAAGGCATAGAGGGGTCACACCTGTAGGGAGGAGTGGATAGGACAGGTGACCTAAAACTGACCAACTGGGATATTCCATCCCATCAGCATCATGCATGCTCAGTATAAAAGCTGAGAGATCAAAGGGTCAACTCTTTCTTCGATGGCCAGCATCCAAGGAGGACCTTGCCTGTTCACCTGTCTTTGACCCTGATCCGAGTGTTTCTGACTCCAGATCTGGAATCCAGCTCCTGTCGATCACCAAGTCCAGTTTGGGACTTTTCCTAATGCCTGCTGGTGATGTGACTGTCATCCTGGGAGCTTGATATGGTTTTGCATATACTGTATCTATTTCATTGTTTTATTCTTAATTTAATTTTAGTATTAATGTCTCGTTAAAGTAGTTTAGCTCATTCTAAACTCCTAAAGCTCTTTAATCCCTTCCTCTCCTTTCTTTGGGTGGGGAGGAAGGGCCATCTGTCAATTTGGTTTTGGTAAATTTAGCTGAAACCATGACAATCCCCTTTCTAGCCATCCTTTAAGTACTGGAAAACTGTGATGAGGTCCCCTCTGAGCCTTCTGCTCTCCAGGGTTGAAAACATTTCTGTCTTTTAGTCAACTAAACAAAGAACTACTTGGAAGGAAGTGACACAGTAAAAAAAACCCAAAAGTCACGTTTTGTAGTACAATTTTTTCCCTTTGCTTTGCATAAGGAATACTACTCCAATGCCATTTAAGTGGGAATGAAGAAGTCTGCTTTATGGATAGTGGGAAAACAAAAGGCAGGAGAAGGTCTGGCAGCAACATTTGCTTTCACCATGCTAATAAGTATAAAGCTATTATCTGGAAACAGCAATTTCAGGTAAAAAATAGTTACAAGTTAAAAATTGCCAGTAAAAAAAAAACCCTGCACATTTTTCATAAATGGAAAATAATTTTCTGTGGAAGATTTGAAAGATTTTGGCTTGCTGCAGTAAATCTCCATCAATAAAATAAACTGAAGATGATGAGTGGATTCTACTAAATTATACCAGATTTAAAGTTATTTCAGTGGAGCAGAGTAGAGCTTGTGCCCTGAATAGCTGTGTGCAATACACAGTTGCTGTTATATTGTTTGCTTTTCAATATGTACTTAAAAAACGTTTGTGTTGGAACAGAAATTATCTAAGTTATTTTTAATGTGGAAGTTTAATTCAGTCATAAAAATAAGCCTGATCTCAACCCAAAAAGAAACAATTAACTGAGTTTACAGAGTTGTAAGGGTTTGTGGTTTGGCACTGAGACGTGTGTTTATTGAATTGACCATTATAGGGTCTTGCTGACTCTTCACTGATGGTGCCAATTACTTTCAATGTGGAAAATCTGCTCTGTTTTTCTACATTGTGGGGTTTTTTTTTAAAGTGATAATTAGTGCCATGAAACGTACTAGACTGACCACACCAGAGACTGAAGTCCTTTTAATCCTTAGGAGAAAAAAGTAGAACAAAAAAGGTAGAGCAACTGATTTAAAGGTGTCAGCTGAAATTGCCAAGAGACTAGGTCTGTCCTTGGTTCTTGCACTGATTTCTTTGATGCGCTTTGGGCAGACACTTGGTTCCTTTGTTCCCAAGCATTCCAACATGCTAATGGTATATGATGCTGTTGTCTAAAGAGAAAAAATAGTGTCAGTTTTCAGGTATTTTCATAATGAAATGTGTGTTATTCAGAAACATGTGTTTCATCCCTAAGCCCCTGAAGAATTTCTATCCAGGTGGCTCGGAAGGAGCCTTTAACAGTTAATAATGTGTATAGCCATCACTCCCTTGTTCCCTTCCAGCACCTTTACTCCCAAGTGTTGCTTATTTCATTTACTCGTATCTGCAAAGCCACTTGAATTTGGCTGAAGGCATTCATTATTGGATGGTAACTCCAGCAAAGCCACAGTGTTGCAGCCAGCTCCAGAATGTGCAGCCTTTGCGTTCCGGTTCAGCCTTTGCCTTGGTCCAGCTCATTTTGGCAGTCTGTTGAAGTTTGCTACTGCTCTTGGACATCGATAATTACACCAATATCAAATGCATATGACCAAATCGAACTTTGTAAGTTATAAAACAAGACTGTACCTTGAAATAGACATCCTCCTGTGATTTTTCAGCTTCAGTTCTTACCACTAAGAGTCTGTTCACTTAACTGATGTTGCTTATTTGTAACTAGATGCCCATTGGCAGCCGTGTAAACTGTGGTTACTGATTCAGTACAATAAAAAGGGAGGACTCAGTAGCACATCTGTTTGTTTCTTGCACCTTTCCCCCTTTTGCTTTGTAGTAAAATCTCTCCAGCAGCTGCTCTATTAATAATGATGTTGATGATATGCAGTACTTGCTCTAAAGAGTTAGAGGAAAAATATTCAGGTTTTCATTTGAATTTGTGAAAGCGTACTTGAAACAATTTTCAGCTGTTATTTTTGCCCCTTTCCTGATGCTTATGTAGTAAGGTAGCAGCAAAGACCTGGAGCCAGACAAGATGTTCTAACTGATTGCCATTTGGGAGGCAGCACCAGACAGCTGCAAGCACAGGGGAGGTTTGTGTTTGCTAACTGAGAAAAGAACCTATTATGAAAATGAAGAAAGAAGGGAATGGAAAGGTCATGCTTATGTTTGCAGTCTTTGCATTAATCAAAACCTGTGGACATACAGAAAGAATAGAATGAATCCCATTTACCCACTTTACTAAAAAAAAAAAAAAAA
>VXBW01006284.1:467540-556744 GCA_013400375.1 Thinocorus orbignyianus
AAAAAAAAAAAAGTTGATAAAAGTAATCTGCACTGCCTGCACACATACTATGATCACCATACTAGGAACCCAGGAGTGCCAAGTATCATGGATGGAGTAAGTGCTTCACTCATAAGGGAGAAGCAACAATATACATTATTGATATAAAACAGAGAGTTTGTAAAGTTCAGTGGTAAATGTGAAAGTGGTTTAACGAGATTTGATGGAAAGGCACACTTGGTTATTTACTGCATAGAGGACAGGGTCAGACAAAACTGTCAGAGAGACCCTCCTGTTGAGTCAGGAGATTCAGAAAGGACCCTCTTGTTTTCTAAACTCCTTCTCAGAGAGGAGTCTAGGTGACCTAGTCCCAGCCTTTGTCAGTGGTTTATGTCTAAAAGATTATATAAACACAATCAATCCTTTATTTCACTTAGCTTAAGATTTCAGTTTGTCATGCTGTTAATCACTTGCCAAAAATCTGTTGTGGCAAGGAACCTCTCAAACACAAGGAGTAACCTTGAGAGGTGTCTCTCCTTAAGGAGAAATCCTGGTGCACGTCTTACTGCCATGCAGTACAGCTCAGTGGGCTTTTGACACACACTTACTTTTGTGTGGTAGTCTGTGGGCTTCTAGCCACTGCTGTGGTTTCAAGACTGCAAATAAAATGGTAAATATTCACATGCAGAGGTTATTTTATTTGCCCGAAGCCTTTAGATTTTTAGAAATGGCAGAGGTATATTGCCTGTAATCAATTGTTACAGGATATATCGGATTTAATGCATTTCTTCTTTTTCCACTGAACCTTTTTCCAGTTTGATATAGTCTATTATTCTGTGTCAACTGCACATGTTAGGAGTGTCACCCAAGAACAGAGAGAGCAGCAGGGCCAGCCTGGAGTGAGCTTTCACTCTGTGTATGTGCCAAGTACTGCTTCAACAGCCTCATTTCAATGTAGTCACTCTTGAAGGCTATTAACATGTTCCTAAATTGGCCAGTTTATTTTCTTGCTTGCAGATATGTGGTCAGCTACATCAGTGCTCATTTCCAATTTTCTTTCAAGGAGCAGTCATTTCTTCTGATATGCTTAGTAGTGTGGCAGCTGGTTGAAAATGGTTTTTTACACTTGCAGGGAAGAACTGGAGTTTGTGGCTGGGAGAGATGCATGGTATCAGCAACCAATAATTTCCTTGACATGGGTCAAATGGTCACAACCTGTTTCATCGTACTCCTCCCTGGTTGCCTTAAGGTGCCATTATTTTGCAAGGCACTATACAAAATAGTTTGTTTTTTCATACTAATAATTCATGTGGCATGCTTGTAGGTAGTAGGATTTATGGATAATATAACATTATAAACTCTGAAAGTCCATTTAGAAACCGCTTAATAAACAGTGAAAGATATTATCTTAAGATGTTTTTTAATAGTTAGTTATATTAGCTAGGTACAAAATAGGTCTAGTCTAGATACCTAAACCTATGTATCATTAAAGTAATTTTATAAACTTTTGAATGAAGTATTAATGAGTTTTATCTGTTTAATTTATAAATGAGAGTCCATGTTGTAGTAAGGGGTAAAGATGAGAAGATCAAATTTGCCACCATCTAACATAAATTACTGTATAACAGAATAAAATTATATTACTGTATTACTGCTGTTGGTACAAAAAAAAAATACATATTATGCAACATTGTTTCTGTGACCAACCTGTTTGCTATTGTCAATAGCATACTAATTCAAAAGGTGTCTAATTCATTTGTGTCTAATTAGGCTTTGAATATCCTGATATAGTGGAAGGTATTCCTGCTCATGGCAGGGGGGTTGGTACTTGATTATCTTTAAGGTTCCTTCCAACCCAAACCATGATATGATTTGGCTATAAAGTGTGTCATACACATTTCATATATGAAACAGAACTCTATTGATGTTTGCTTCGTTGTGGTGAAAAATAGATGTTCAACTGAGTTTTTCTTAACACTAGCCCTGATTCCATGGTGATGTCTTCAAAGCTATTATTTTTAATAAGAAATATTTCATACCTTTAATATTGAAGTCTCCAAGTTCTACTCAGAATTATTTTCAGTGGTATATGTAATGCCTTCACATGACATCCACTCCTTCCTCCTTTGTTTAATCATTAAAGGTGAAATTCTAACCTTGCAAAGGCTGGAGGTTTTCCCATAAACTCCAAAAGAAACAAAATTTAACTAGATGCCTTTTAAAATAGGATTAGTTGTAGCACGGCCTTTAAGCTGTATCTTGGGCTAAAACTCAGAAGCTAGTTTATAAAAAGTGTCTGATACCCAGTTAGGTTTTAAAGATTGAACCAAACGAACAATCAGCATTTTCTTTAGAATTCAGTAGACAGCATGGGCTTTATTTCACCAAGGCCTTTGAGAATCTTATTGAGTGAAGATTAAGGAGAAGTACTGAATAGAATGAAAAGTGCTGATTAGAAAAATAATTTTGAAGAAGCCTACTCAGATAAAATGTTAATGCTAAAACTATTACTAGATCCAGATAATAGAAGCTGAAAAATCAGTAAGCATTGATTTCAAGTAATTTTATTGAAAAGAACTTCAGATGCTCTGTTGAACCAGCTGGAGGAATGTATTTCATCCTTTCTGGCACAGAACTAATTAAGCTATAAGAAATCTAAATTACACAATTGACATCTTTACCCATGAATTTACCTTGAAGCACACAGCTTCATTATAAAGCTATATATAAGATGAGCTGATACTGGCTTCTCCCCAATGATTTATATAGTCTGGAAAGGTTTACAATCAGTTTTCAGAACCAAATTGCAAATTGGGCAATATTTCTTCCTTAGTTTTCATTGGCAATTCTCCGTGTTATTCTTCTGAGGAACTGCTGTTCCTGAACTGGGTATCTCCTTCCAAGTGTTCTACCAATCTCTTTTCCTTGATGCCACCACTCAGAGTATGGAACCAATATCTCAGGGTAAATCAAATATATGTAAGGCTAATATTAGATTCCTACTGATGCATCAGATTTTCAAAATAGCTAGCTTTGGATATCACCTCCCGCTGATTTGGAAATGTTATCCATTCCCCATCTTCTCTGCTGGTGACTATAACTATCCACTCTAATAGCTGCCACTTTTTGATTAGTCAGCAGAGTCAGAGACCATGGTGATACTGTCTTTGTTAATAACAGTAAAATGTATATATTGACTTATCTAAAGACAAAAGTATAACCTAGAAAAGGTTTTAGGGAGAGTTTATAACTTTTAAAAATAAATCTCATTAATTAATTGCAGAAATCAGATTATAATGAAATATTAGTCATTATAATAAATACATTTCATCTCATTTTTGCTAAAGTTACTAGGAATTTTAGTGCTTTTCTTACTGTTTAACAGTCTGCTTATATGGGTTTGTACCAAATTTTGGAGGTTTAAGAGGAAGAACATTTGCTAATTCCCAATTCATACTGGCATAATTAATTAAAAGCATCTAAATAATTGTCTAGAGACTTCATTAGCTTTCTGCTTCCTTGTTTCCCAGAGAACTGTGTTATATAGTAATGGAAAGAGCAAGTAGGTGGAAGTGAGATTTCAAATCTGGACAACTTAATTGATTAAAAGTAGTTGAAATCCTATTTCATCTTGCCAACAGCTGCTGCAGCTATTTATATTAAAGTAAACAAAAATGTTTTGATATTTACTTGCTGTATGTAGTAGTTGATGACTGGAAGGTTAATGTAAGGCCTTCTCTTTATTTTCTTACTAAATGTCCTTGAGGATTTTCAGTTTTCCTATAATGTGCAGAGAAATTCTGCTGTCCATACAGGACCCTAGTGGAGGTTCAAGATAAGTGAACTGCTGGTTGATGTAGTTTACTATGCAAAGGACATTACTCGCCATTTCATACTGGACAGATTAATATTTCCTAAGTGTGCTCTCAATTTTCAATATTCACTTCTATTTTTTCCTTCCTTTTTTCTTTCTCATTGCCTCACCTCTTTGTTTTATCTTCATGGTTCATTCCCTCATTTTACTGCACAGGTTATCCTCTGGTTCTCATCTGCTTACAGCTGCTGATTGGATTTAATTCACATGTTCTTCTCCCTTTGGATGTTCCTCCCTCTAATGTTTCTCCTATCTTCTAATTTCACTGGTTATATACAGGCATCTACTCAAATTTCACAAATTTTGGGGATTTTCACTGTTTGTGTGTCAGAGTAGGTGTCAAGAGCCATGCCTGCTATGGTTTTGTAGCTGCAAGGCCTCATTTGGCTTTAGAATACTTGAATCCACAAAGTACAAAATATTTAGTATCAACAAAATCGGATTTTATAGGTGCTAAAAAATTACTGTTCTCACTAACATTTAGTTGAAACTAAAATTAATAAATATTCTAAACCATTAAATGACTCTATTTACTTTAATTAGGCATGCAGAAATTATAACAAGTAATTTACACTTGCTTTTAAAAGTTTGCTTCTTAATTACTGTCTACTGTAAGGTAATGCCTTAGATAAACTGGAAAACTTAACCTTTTCATAGCTTCTAAGCTTATTGCAGTTGGTATGCAGACAGGCTCCTGCTTATACTTATTGCTACAGCAACCAAGGTCAGCTAATTTCATTACTTGCCCTGTTGGAGGGTCAGAAGTGGAAGGCCATAGTGACTTTGCACCTGGGGGGAGGAGCAGACAGGGCAGGTGACCCAAACCTGATCAACAGAGTATTCCATCCTATCCGCCTCATGCTCCGTATGAAAGATGAAGGAACTAAGGGTCAGCCCTCTTCCTGTAATGGTCAGCATCTGAGGAGGATTCTCTCTGATCATCTGCCTTTGAACCCAATTATGAGTTTATGAATCCAGTTCCTGAGTTCAGTTCTTGTCCATCACTGAGTCCAGACTGAGACCTTCCCAGTGCCTACCGGTGACCTGGTCATCATCCTGAGAGCTTGCCACTGGTTTTGTATATATTGTATATATTTCATTACTTTCTTTTCTGATATTATTATCTTTTCTTTTTATCACTAATATTTCATTAAAGTAGTTTTAATTTTCTTTTCAATCCATAAGTCTTTCTTTCTATCTCATTTTTCTCTCCCTTAGGAGAAAAGTTAGAGGGAGCATCTGTCATTAATTTTAGTGGCCAGCCCAGTCCAATCCACAACACCAGTAAATATATTGTGATTTCAATTTAATATTAATGGAAGCTCTGTACACTGAGGGCATTTGAGTATAATAGTGGTTAGGCTTGGATTTTATTTTTTAAATTGGCAAGTCAAAAATCATCAGTATAGCAAGAAAAAAACATAAGTAGCATGCAAATTAGTTTATATTCAATGCATGCTCCAAAATGTTAGAAATTAAGTGCATTTTGTACAAAATGTCAGTAAGAACGTAAGACAGAGCTGCAGTCAGACCATCTGGACCATGAGCTGTTTCTGGCAGTGGTCAGTCACAAATGGTTAGGAAGTAATTTGCAAAATAGGACAAAGGTGTTGTAGCAGTCCCTTGCTTTGCCTGCTCAGCTCCCAACAGTCTGCACCTTAGGGAATCCCCTGACCCGCAGATATTTTCAGCTTCTTATTTAATAGTTCCCAAATGACCTTTCTTCCATTGCTTTTACAACACCCCATGGTCGTATGTAATACAGGTTGATCAGATATTATAGATGGTGGGTTTTTTTTATTTTGAAGGGTATGCCTAATAATCGTGTTAGTTGATTCTAAATTCTTGGGTTAAGAAAAGTAGTAAAATTTTACTCTGTACTCATTCACCTTCTTTTGGCTCGTCTCAATTTTATAGACTGCTATGACTGTTCTTTGTGGTCCACTTTCTGATTTCATTATGGAAACCTTCATAGATCTCTTACAATCCTTACCCTCCTTCTTTCTGTGATTTTTAAATATATATAGTTTGAGGTTAAATGACCAGAACTCTGTTCAGAATTTATGGTGTGGATGTGCTATGCTGTACACCAGTGTCTTCTGGGATTTTTTATGTTTTTTTTTTCCTTATAATTCATTATGTTCTGTTTGAGACTTGAGCAGACATTTTCACAGAAACATATACAGCGAGTCCAGTTTTTCTTGAGCAGCAGCAGCTAACTTGCTATTCTTACTGGGCATGTGAACTTGGGGAGGGAGGGTTCCTGTTTGAAATGTTTAGCATTTATCAAAATTCAATTCCATCTTCTGTTGTATAGCCTACTTCAGTACCCTGAAGTCCTTCTATATCTTCTCATAACTTACTTTTACTTATTTCAATAGTTATCTACTTTCAGCAAATTTTGTTATATCATCAGTCACATCGTTTCTGTAGACAATTTTAGGATTATACTGAACAGTTAAGGATCTACTAAATGCAACTACAGTGGCTACCCCTGCTCAGTGAGTGTGATAACTGATCTGCTGTGCCTGACTCCTGTTCTGTCTTTCTACAAATTGCTTTTTCCATGACTTTATATCCCAGGTCTGCTTAATTCCTTTAGAAAACATTTGAGGCAATTATGCTAGGAGCCCCCTGGAAATCCAAGATAATATGTTAACCTGATTTTCATGACCTTGTATATTCACTAGTTCCACACAAGAACATTCAGAGTGGTGAGACACCAATAAAAGGTGTGTTGAGCCTTCCTTTTCTGTGACATGTAGTTTCATTTTTGCTAATTCTATGCTTTATTATAGTTTCTATCATGTTGTCTGTATGGGCACCTGTTGTATTAACCTTTTTTCCACAGATTTCCCTTGGATATCTTTCTATAGATAACCTAAAGACAGGTTTTACAGTTTGTGTTTTTCTTTTAGTACTGAGGGTGATTTAAATGATAAGTTGCACACTATGGCTCATGGTTCAGCAATTTAATATTTGACTTGCCTTAAAACACAGAGTAATCCTTATGTTGACCCAATTACATGTTTTTGTTAGTTACCAGTTTATTTTAAAGCTTTTGATAGTTTTTGCAGCTTCTGTTGTCGTCAGTGTTATCTCTTCCTTCTACATTTAGATTCTGCCACTAGAGAAGAAATAGATCATTTACTGAGAACTCTTTTTGTGGATAAGAAAAAGCCCTTAGGAAAGTGTTTTCATTGAGTTTTTTTTACTAGCTAGTGTCTGTCAGTATTCCTACATTTTTAATAGAGTGGAACTGACAGTTCTCTACAAGTATCTTTGTAAATCCTGTGCAATGGGGAGAAGTAAACATAAAATGGGGAGTTATGACAGTAGGAACACATGATGCAGACTAAAAAAGGCAAAAAATGGAATTTTGCAACATCTGGAGTGTTTTCTTTCTCATCTTTCATTTTGATGTGGACAGTGCAATATGCTCTACTTGCCAGTCGAAGAATGAATTATAAATAATGGATCAAGAGAACTCTCTAAAAGTGATCCTGTTTGTAATAGCTGCCTTGGGTTTTATATGTATGCATTCCAGATAGCTATATCTGATAACACGGGGAATTGTATTCCTGTGTTATTCCCTGGGAAGCTACCTCCACAATTTTTGTTGTTACCTCGCCTGAGCTTTAATGGTATTTTTCCCTGATGTGTGTCTCAATGACACCAATTTACTTATAAAGCTTTTAGCTCCTGCTGGACTTAAAAAGCACAGCATTCTTCCCATTGAAAGAAATGCATTATTGTCAGCATTTTATGCTTTCAGTTTGCTGAAGGTATGAAAATTGTTATAAAGAGAAGTGTATTTACCTTTACCTTGAGTGCAGTGAAAGAGGCAGTTATTTTTCTTGCTGCTGCTGCTGTGTGTTCTTTGTGTTATCTGAACTGCCTGGTCATAAGTGGGTGTTCTGTGACTATGGTAGCAATGCATGACAATGATACAAAATTAATAGTTGATGTAGTAGCAATTGATATCAAAAGAGATATAGAAACTGAAAAAGGGTCATGATTCATCTTAACCAGTGGTAATCATAGCAGAAGTTTAGTGCTACCTATTGCTTAAGCTCACCAGTTTCAGAAACGTTAGCTGACATCCCTCTGATTTAACAACACATACCTTCTCTATTTCCTTCAGCAGCAAATATTTTGTTCACTGGAAGGGCCTGTGCCCACTCTTGCTCTTTGCTGGCCAGAAATCCAAGAGATACATTAACCACACCTATTATTCACATGCCCTGGATCTGCCAAGCCCAAAGGAGGAGACAAAGTGTCCCCTCCTTTGAAACCACACTCCAGATATACACCTGGCTGTGGCAGCACCTATTGGCTGTGTGCTTGAACCATGCTCTCTTATTCCTGTGCCTGTGGTGTCCAGACACAGCTATCTGAGAGAGGAGCTGGTAGGTGGCTAGCTGTGCCTTCCCTGGAGTGTGACAAAGAAAGGGAGAAGCAGTGACACTATGCTGTGGCCAGGGAAGGTGCCTGAGGGAACCTTGGTGTAACATACGTTTCCTGGCTGATGCTTGCACAAGCTCTTGGGTGTCATGTGCCATGGAGAATGTATCATATAGTTCTCCATTGAATGTTCGCAGCCAAACGATTTGATCACACATCTTCAGGTATCTCCCCCCTTCACTGCAGAAGAAAGTAGGAAGATTTGATGTACTAACAGCAATTGGCAAGCAGTATACAAGAAAATGTGAAGTGATAGCATAATATTTCGCTATTGATCGATGTTTTGGTTCTTCTACAGATGCTTGAAATTGTGGAATAAGATTTGATCTGAGAGACTATTCAAAAGTATGGTATTTGCAGTAGTGGGGTTTTTTGTAAATATTTTAAAATTTTGTCTTTAGCAGGTTTGCTCAAAAGCATGTGCACGACTATATATTACACAGAGTTTAATATTGGAGGGGGGAATGAGTGAAGTGTTAGGAAATATCTTGTGAAGACAAGCTCAGACTGTCATTAGGGGAAGCAAGACACACATATTTTCTGTGTTTTGCCCTGAGGAAGAATGGGACTCAAAGCTCAAACTAAAAAGTTGCACCATGAGAGGAAGTGCCAGTGGGAAAAACAGGAAACCCATACTTCAAAGAAGTCTGGATTTCATCCTTCTGTCATTTCAATTTAAACAGAGAAGAGATAACAGTAATAAAATAGCAAAAAGTCTGTGATTTCTGCAAAATTGGAAATAGAAAAAAATCAAGAGTGGTACTTGTGAAATTAGAAGAAATGTTTCCTGAATACTGTCTTGGGTTGATAGCTACAGAACTAAATTCCCCCATGGGAACGCTTCATTGCTAGTGTGATATTTGTAGGCAATTTAAAAAAATTGAAAAGAGAGATAACAGGGAAACCAAAGGCAATTTTAAACACATTCAGGCTTCTTTTTATCACCACATCTGAATGAACTTGTTATCTAGTGACCAGATTATGTGGTGTTTTGTTTTCCCTGCTAGTTAAGTCTACCCAATGCTGCACATTTCCAGTATGCCAAACAAACACACCAAGCAAATATTTCAGAGGCGAAGTTATAGCAGTGCTCAATGACAGCACCTCGCTCCCATTTGTCTGTCCCATGAGATTTCAAGTTGTAACTCCCTTCTTCCTCCACCCCCCCNCTTATTTTTTGGTCAACATGAAAGCTATGGTGCTTACCTAAAGTAATATGTTTTGAGGTCTCAGGGGTCTACCTTTCAAGATACAATTTTATTAAAGATACAATTTACAATTAAAAACCAAGATTTTGTAGGAAGTAGCAACACCTAGTGTGTGAATCAGCTGAAATCCAGTGGGAAACAATCATATTAAAAATTTAACAGACAACACTTCAAAAATTTTCAAGAGAGAGGTGTGTGTATTGCTAACAATTAAATGCAATATCTCTTTCAAGGACTAACTTAATTTTTTCTTCCTTTTGATAACTCTTTTCTTTCTTCTTTTTTGTTTTCCTTTTTTTCCTTTCTTTTCCTGTGAACTGAGAAGGGACTTTTGCTTTGCTGGTTTTCTTTCCTTTCAAGAAACTATAGATCAGCTTCCCCATTCTTTTAGTCTTTCATAGGGGTATGACTTACTTTGAACTTGTCCAGATAAAATCTTTCAGGGGTTATGTCAGACATTTAGCTCAGTCCTAATTCACCCACAACCCGTGAGCACGTAAGGCAAGACCAGTGTCCCTGGTTCGCTGGATGTTTTTATGAACAAAGTAGTCGATGTTTCAGATATACATCATTGTATCTAGACTTGGAATATGTGTACAAGTGACAGCCTATGTTACAGATCAGCTTAGAGTGTGAGGGTGGACGTTACCATTCTTTGGGCAGATGAGGATTCATGTCACATCTCTCATAGGTTTTCCCCCTTACCTGCTGGGTGATATTGCATTGCCTTTGGCCTACTGATGGCATCAGCAGCCACAGTCTAGCACAGGAGAAGCAAAGTCATACCTATTTATGTAAGCTGCAATGTGACAGGTAACTCAGTTTGTGATGAATACCTTGGCATCAAGCATGACTCTCATTTTAACTGTGTTTGGATAAATAGTGCCTCTTCCTTTACCAACTCTTTTGCCTTCCCTGAAATGACTCTCACCAGGTGCTGCTCCCTTTGCAAATTCCATCCTTCAGATGGGACAAAAGAAGAGTTTTATAGTGATGTGGGTGTTCAAGAACTTTTCTAGCTGTTTTATTTTCCCCTCTTTAAATGCCACAGTCAGGCCCAGAGAGTCTCTCCTACATTTTGTGAGAGTTTGAGAAGCAGGTTGAATTTTATTACTTTAACTTAAAGCTAATCCTTTGCGGCTTGTGTTCACACTGGCAATGAAATGACAGCAGGAGTGAGGTGAGAGTAAGTGATGTCTTGGCATTCGACACTTAAAAATGAATGTGTGCTTGTGAAATTCTGACTCATTTATTCTTCTTCCAGGCAGTCGCGTAGCTTAGCAATGCACTTCAGTACTGTGGTGGATTTTAGATTAGAAAAATAACTGGAATGACAAACATTTTATTGTTTTAGGGAAAGGGAGGTTTTCATTTGTTTGACATTTTCGTATCAAAAAGTGTATGAAGAACTTACAAGTTTGGGTTTTTCACTGTCGCTTACATCATATAGCAACCTTAAGGACACAAAATGCCCCAAACTGTGTTCCTTGTAGGAAATCTGTGTTCAGGACTGAGCTGCACAGAAGAACATAAAACAGACTCTGAAAAATGCTATTTTATAGTAGAGCATGATTGGGAAACACCTTGTTTTCCTTCCCTCAGTCCCTCAGAGATTCCTGCAAGCCACCTCAGATGTTGTAAGACTAACTATAATGATATGATACTATAAAGTGTTTATGGAATTCAGAGCAAAGATAGATATAGAGACCACATCACCTGAAGCCCTGAGATGCATAAGAAAATGTGAAATCCACACTAATTTACTGGAAAGATAGCCTTTAAAGGGGTTTCAAAGCACAGAAACATGATTATTCCAAAGAAAAACAAGGAACATCTATCCTTTTTAGTCCTCTTCTGTGGATGTTACCATAAGGAACAACTTCTTCCACTGATACTACCCTACTCTGCAATTTAAGATGAACGAACTCTCATCAATCCACACAATAGCTGTTACAGCGAGGAGAAAACTGCACTATGTTTAAAAAGAAAATGAAATGAAAACTCAACAACCAGGGGAGATTTTTTTTTTATTCTGTAGATTTCATCCAGTCCTCATTGTCCCAAAGCACTGAAAATGTCTGACTCTCTTGTATAGCGAAGCATATTAAACGTGACTAGCATTTAATCCATCTAGATCACTGTCTTTATAATGGTACAGCAGATGGCTGGGCAATATTACTTCTCAGAAAAATGATTGCTAATCAGCCTGTATACATGTGTTGTTGCCTTCACCTACTCAGCTAAATAAAGTTCAACAACAGGGTGAAACATGGAAGTTTAAACCTTTTCTGAGCTTTTATCTCAGCAATAGCATACACATTAAGAATCAAAAGTACACCCACAGCAACATTTTGAATTTATATAAAATATTTCATATACTGTTGGAATACACCAGGCTCATAAAGATGTATTTCTGTCTTTCACCTGAGGTGTTTCTTTTCCATTAGCTGTTATAACTTGCAACTCCTGCAACATGCAGTCCTTTTTTTAGCTATGAAAATTTAGAACAGTGGTTTGAGTAAATTTGTTTCTGGCATAAGCTGTTCTACTTTTCAGCAGTATCATTGCTAGGAAGTATTCTTTCAGCCTCAATGTGTAGTGATAGGACAAGGGGTAGTGGTTTTAAATTGGAAGAGGGGAAATTTAGATTAGATATCAGGGAGAAATTCTTTACTGTGAGGGTGGTGAGGCACTGGAACAGGTTGCCCAGGGAAGTTGTGGATGCCCCATCCCTGGAAGTGTTCAAGGCCAGGCTGGATGGGGCTTTGAGCAACCTGCTCTAGTGGGAGGTGTCCCTGCCCATGGCAGGGGGGGTTGAACTCAACGATCTTTAAGGTCCCTTTCAACTCTAACCATTCTATGATTCAATTCAGATAATTGATGTCTCCCAAACAAGTAGTCAATTACAGAGGAAACTACTTTGTTCTACGAGTTTGCATCCCTCAGGTTTTTTGCATTATGTCTCTGGCTGCAGTATTTATTCATTGTATATCAGTTTTTGATGTTTGCGATTTGAATTATGCCTTCTCATTGAGGCTATCTGGGTGTAACTGAGAATGTAGTTTATGTTGCATATTCTTACAAACAGTGGCTGAAGATTGTGAAAAAATAGTTGTGTAGATACCACTTTTCTGTTTGTGTATCTTCATTAGTTATTATATTTGTTATTATATTATATTATATTTGTGTATTTGTGCATTTCCGTTTATGCAGTGCTGGAATATATTTTTGGATTGGTAGCCATAAAGAAATGAAAATTAATCACCCAGTAGCTGAAGGAAAAAAGAAGCAATGTGACAAGTTTATGTGTGCTAATTAGCTCTTAATGGCTAAGATATCTCTCTGATACCTTAACATTGAGTTGGTGTAGATTCATCCTAGCTGAATAAATTTGTTTGAGATGAGCATAAAACCGCCTTAATCGCCATACATAATTATTGGGAGTAATTCAGATTTTAAGTAACCTGGAACAAGCCATGTTGCTCTTTCAGTTTTTGCGTGGAGAACTAGTAGTAATTATATACTTGCATACATGACTCAGTGGTCAGTGTGAGAAATATAAGCTCTTGATCCTTGTCAGGATTATAGGTTGTTCTGATAGGAACTTTCAAATAATTTATTCTTCAGTTGTTTCTGCCCCTGTTTTCTGCTCCTTTCTTCTCACTTAGAGTCACAGAGTTGCCAATTCAAGTTGAGAGGGACCTCAGGAGGACTTCAGTCCAACCGCTGTTTAAAGTAGGGTCTGCTGTAAGAGCAAACATTGGAAATATTCAAAAACCATCTGGATGTGGTCCTTGGCAACTGGCTGTACGTGGTCCTGCTTGAGCATGGGGGTTGTGTCCAGAGGTCCCTCTCAGCTTCAACCAATCTGTGATTCTGTGATCCTTTGTTATTTTCCCAGTAATGGGCAACTTTTAAGGAAATCTCTATCCTTTACTGTAGTTCAGATAAGGGTAGTGAGGAGGCTGTCATGCAATTGTAATCAACTATTTTAACATCATGTAATCTGAAACTGTTCTGAAGAGGAAAAGCAGGCTGCACCATCAGGGTGATCAAAATCATAGCTGTTTTCAGCTTCAAAACAAGTGAGTGAAGATTGTGGTTGCTACCTGCTAATGCTGATGTAAGTAGTGGAACTAGGGCTATGAATGGGACATCTAATAGCCATTTGTTAAGGAGAGTGGAGGTGTTTTTTCGGTTGCATCATTATGTTACATAGAAAAAGACAGTACTTTCATGATGGCAGGACCTTGGCTGAGAGTCAGGTGGTTACTTGAGGAGTTACAGTGAATTTGAACAAGAAAACTGAACTACTGGAAGGAGGGTATTTATTTTTAATTTATTTTTTTTTTAATTTTTATTTCTTCAAATAGTGGAAGCTCTACACCTGGGGACACTGATGGCAGCACATGGCTATTTCTTTCCAATCTCAGACCATGTTCTAACACTGAAGGATGATGGCACCTTTTATCGATTCCAGGTAAATGTTTTCAATATTTTCTTGACTTATGCAAATGGAGGCTTATATTAAAGACCTTACATAAAGGTAAATGGTGGCAATTCCCCTTAATGTAAAAAATGATAGAAATACTTTATTGAGAAATTAAGTCAGTAAAATGTTGAAATTATAGTGACCATTTTGATCCCTGAGAAAACTGTGATAATACTAAGTGTAGAAGTATGTCTCGTGAAATAAATTAATCTAGTATTCGGAAAAATAGTAAAGGAAATGAAATTATCTTATTTACTCTTATTCCTAACATAGTCTGAATTTGGAAAGGGGGAGGTATTTTACTTCTTAAGCCTATAGCAGAAGTCTGATAAAAAATGGAGGGTAATATATTCCTTCTTACATGAGGATTTCCTTATTGGTAACAGGACAGTATTGAAGTAGTGTATATTCTTCAAACAAGTGCAGACATATTTCTACACTGATCTGTTAGTCCCATTGCATAACACAGACATGCAGATACTTCAGAACGAGCTGGAAGGATATATACGTATAACTATACCTATATGTATACTATTCAGATACCCACATTTTGTATTTTGTTATAGCAGATTTCAAGAAATACTGCTATTCTAATAATGAATAGCGGACTAGAAGTTGACAGAGCAGTACTACCTATGGCTCAAAAAAAAAAAAAAATATACCATTGCACAGTGTCTGATTATGTATTCTAGAGAATGAATTAACTTTGCTTGCCATGTGCCAGCATTGACAATAGTGGTTATGTTCTGTATTGCTCTTCCTGTTTGGTGGTCTTCCTGATACTTATCGCCAACAACTGCTCCAAGATCTTCCCTAGATATTTGTTGCTTTCAAAAGATATGATGATTATCACTATGAAATTGATTATATGAGTACCATAGTTTGGTAATTCTGCTCTGTTAGTTCTGAATGTGTTAAATTCCGGAAAATATATGGTAGCACATTTATGGTATTGTCTTTGTCTTAAACATTGTTTAAGAAAGAAGTCATGAAGAATAAGGTAAAACTGAGATTGTGGTCTGTCCTGGTTTGAGGTAGAATAGAACCAACTTTCTGTTCAGTAATTTTACTTGTTAGCTGAACTTCTTCTCTTTGAAACTAACGTCATATTGTACAAAAAACTGTTTGTGGTAAGAGTGGCAATAAGATTTTTCTTTATAGTTAATACCAAGGAATGGTATGCAGAGAGGCTCTTGCTTATAGTCATTTCTATAACAACCAAAGTCAGCTAATTTCGTTATTTGTCCCATTGAAGGGTCGGAAACAGAAAAGCGTAGAGGGGTCCCACCTGCAGGACATGATGAGCAAACAGGACAGGTGGCCCAAAACTGACCAACAGGGGTATTCCATCCCATCTGCCCCATGCTCAGTATAAAAGCTGAGGGATCAAATGGACAGCCCTCTTTCTTCACGGGCTTATGTCGGAAGAGGACTCTGTCAGTTTGTCTGCCTTTGATCCCAATCCATGTGTTTCTGACTCCCAATCTGGAGTCCAGTTCCCATCTGTTGCTGTGTCCAGTCTGGGACTTACCCATTGCCTGTGGTTGACATCATCCTGGGAACTTGATGCTGCTTGTATATATTGTATCTATTTCATTATTTTCTTTGTATTTTAATATTTCGACAAAGTAGTTTAGGTCTTTCTAAATATATCAATCTCTTTATCTCTCTCCTTCCTCTCCCCAGGGCGAGAGGTGGGGCAGAGCATATGTTGTCTGTCATTGGCCAGTCTGGCAAGAACCACAACACGGTCTTTAAAATCCAGGAGAAAACTGTCATATATTTGAGACAAATCCTAGCTACAAACATTGTATTAGATTAATTGCTGTACGATAGTTTCATCAATATTTTTACTTGAGTTCTATAGACCCACCTAAACAAAGAGAAGCATTCATTGTATTTCATCTAAACCAAAATCTTAGCGTGAATATAATTCAGTATGAACAGCACAGACCAGGTCACTGCTGAGGAAAAGGCCTCATGTTGTTATGAGGTGTGAAGTGGAAGGAAAGCATGGGGTGGTTGAGGCTCCAGTTCTTGGCTTGTCTCTGCCTTAAATAGCATCCAGAGAGACAAAATGTATGAGGATTTCATTTTGCAGAGAATAGGATTTATTTATAGGAGTGCTGGGTCATTGAATTCTGCCCAGCTGCTGGCCTGCTGCTTTAACAAACGTGAGAAATGAGCACCTTTGCTTGCATGATAATTCGACTGAAGGAAAGTATAGATTAGAATTAGCTGCACTGTAAACAACTGAGAGTACTGCAGCTACTCAGCCATGGGATTTTCTCAGAGAGGCCTAGACCCTACATGTTTGCACATGAAGCTTCGGTGAGGGATAAACTGTAAAAAGGTATTTGTTGATTTACAAAAGTTAAGGATTTGACACCTATTTGACATATCCATATGAAATAAGAGATTTTCCTCAAGCTTTGCTCAGTATATATCTGCAGTATTTTGGTTGTTGGCTGCTCTGTGCTACCTTTTGTATTGCTATTCCTGTGCTAACAGTGCTAGAACAATACAAGTTTAGGTGTTAATATGTAGCATGAGAAAGCATTCATAGTGGTGTTGTACTGTTAACTGGAGTTGTATCAGCAGAATTTATGTCATTAAAATCCCACATTCCCCAATAAAATAAGGCTAATATGAAATCTGTTACTGAAACTGTTAAATTGAAAGATGAAGACAACATTCTCAGGAGGAGAAAAGTTTAACTGTAAAAGTGGGAATTTTTCACTAGAATAGTTGTTCAGGTGTTTTGGAAATTGGACCTCCTGAGTATCGGGTAGGGTTCACAAAGTTCTGCGTATTTTATTAGAAAGATAAAACCATGAACCTGCCAGAACTGAAAATCTCAGAAGCCATCCCTGCAGAGAAATCTCTGTCTGCAATTCAAAAACCTGATCTACGAAAACCAGGCTAGCTACAGTAATGTTCTCCATGCACTTCACTCTCTGTTTTCCAAAGGGTGGCACTTTCCCTCCTGACAGTAAGATTACTTTCCGTTTGTTTTAAACAACCTTCTATCATATAGAAATAGCTAGAAGCAGTGGAGGTTGTGTTTTATTTGTGCAAATGCCCTTTTAGGGGCAAAATTTATCCTTTTTCAGTTATTACTCTATCCATCAGGAGGGCTGTAAAATTGTAGTTGTGTCTACTCTTCAAAATAAGGTGGCCCTAGAAGTAAAAAACCCCAACATTCTACATCATTCTTTGACCTACTCAGATATAATTAGGTTAGTTTCTGTGTTAACAATTTAATTCAAAGAGGATGGATCTGAATATTAATTGCCTTTCTCAGAGAGAGGAAATTTCTTGCTAGTCTGAACAAGGCGAAGCAGAAAATTAAGGGATAGTGGTACTTTCTGAACCATCCTGATGAGTTTCATTGCCTTTCAGTAGTAATATAAGTCTGGAATCCAACAAGGAACTGAAGAGCTGCTAACCACCCTCCTCTGCCTGAGAGAAAACAGATATGAGGGGCTCAAATACGAAAAGTGAGGTGCCCTTAGAAGGCATGTAGATCTTCTTGGGGCCAGATGTTACTCACCAAAACTTTTCATCTGTGTCCACCAAAGTGATAATTTGTCTGTCCTAGTGAGGAACAGCCAGGTCGCTCTGTCAGCTGCTAAACATCTATAGTAGATATGTTGATATCTTCTACAAGTTACACATACATCCTAAGTGTCTCAATGTTCATAGTGAAAAAACAGTGTTTCCCAATATCTTTTGTCTTTAAGCAAACTGCTAGAATACTTGAGGCTAGTGACAATCACACTCCCATTTGTGATGTGATTAATTTGTGATTTAACAGAAATTAATTTTCAGAGATGAAGTTTACGTTCTGCTGATATTTGAGATGGGATCTTCTAAGATGGGAGGCATAAATAACTGAGAAAAAGTGTGAAAATGGGAAAAGTTCCTTATGAAAGCAGGAGTCTGGTGAAGATAATTGCAATACTCATGGATTTTGATGAGATGAAGATTTCACCTGTGGTGTCTTCTCCTGTTCTACCTCTTTCTTGACCAGAGCATTTAACTTCTCTGGCCTTATTTCTCCATGCCTAAATCTGGGATAAAAATATATACCAATCACTGTTAGAATCTTGGAATATCTTTGCTGCAAAATAGTGTAGAGTGTGAAGTGTCCTGGATCCTTTTGTCTCAGGTGGAATTAACATTTCTTCCCTCATCTAAGTCAGCCCTGCTCAAGTAGCTACCTCTTGTTTAAGTCCTGGGCCAGCCTCTGGACATCCTGAATATCGAGGCACTGAGCATCACAGCTCTCCAGCTACTGTCCCCAATATCACTGGATCATCTACGTTGACTTGAGGGAAGGATTTTATTGGAAACCAGATGAAAAAGAAGCAGGCTGTCTTATCCAGCATTTGGGAGATTTTCTTTGGCAATTGCAGGTGGAAGGACTAATTCATTGTCTCTTCAGCTCAGGAGCAGCACGTACACGTTCTTTTTAGGCTTCAAAGAGGGAAAAATAATTTCAAACCCACATGTCTTTCGGACTGCCATATCAGTACCCTTTTTGCTTTGTTTTTCTTCATACCCAGACACTCTTCCTCCCATGGCTATCTGTACTCATCTCCTTTCCAGGTTAGAAAAGAGGAATCATAGAGTCAAAATCTTTATTGTTTCCAACTTCTCAACCTCTTTTTTAATAATTCTGAGCTAACCATGAAGCACTACTTGCTGGCATCCTTCCTTTATAGGCTTGACAGTGCTAGACCAGTGATCTTACCCTTCTCCTTTGCCAGGAGATCATTTGAGTCAACTGTAGTGAATGTAAAATTATATGCCTGTGAATTCTGCCATCTATCATGAAAGCTATTTAAGATTGCATATAACTATTTTTAGCAAAGACTTGATTTTTGTTGTTTATAAAGACACCACGCTGCCTGTGAGAAGAATAGCAGTAATGTGCAAAGGAAGGTTTATGAGTGATTCGAATATTCCTTTCCCATCCCAATAATTAGATTTTAAAACATTTCATGGAGTGGAAAAGCTTCAGAAACAACAACTCTTCTCTTATTACTATCAACAAGGGGTAGCCGAAAGATGCTTAATGATTTCCCTCCTAAGTGATACAGTTTAATGCATAGAAATTAATCACTTTTTATAAAAGCTGATGGGCAACACTGATTTTTACAAGTGGCTGTTTCATTAGCTCAGATATTATTATTGATTAATTTTATGGCAAGGTCAAAGCAGATCTATTTGTTTTATCACAGGATTGTTCGTGATGCATAGCAGCGGCTGCTAAAAATTTGTTTAGCGTGGACTATGTACTATATCATAGGATTTTATTTCATATGACTTTATTAACAGGAGGATTATGGATTTCTGTGGTTAGATTTACCTAATGATATTAGTGAACAGTGTGAGAGAAACAGTATGTATTTGCATGTGTTTTCTTTCAATGGCATAAAGATCATTGTAACAGCCTGTTTTGTTACAAATGCTTAAATGACTCTATGATCACATGTGAAGTGCTAGGTAAGCCTTATTTCTCCAGCTGCTGACTTGTACTGGGTGCTTATTCAAATTACAGATACAATTAAACAAAGTGCCTTAAAAGTGTACTGATAAAATCTGGCAGCATTATTTCTGCCTGGGCTGATAAACAGCACTTGACTTTCCCCAAACCGTTCTACCACCCACCTTCCTTCCGGCTATAAGTGGGATGCAATGGCAAAATGACAAATGTTCCCTCTTTAATACTTGTTCATGGTGAACTGCTTCACATTTTCTTCTGAGGAAAAGTAAAATTCTGAAGTACGGTAATTCCTTCAGGTTTTATACATTTCACCTCCTTGATATTTCATAATCTCTTTGAAAATGGTAATATTGAGGTACAACATGTTATACCACTTCCATAACTTTCCTAGAGAAAATCTTCGCTTATGTATGGTTTCCAGATCATGAAACAAAGCACATAGGTTTTATCATGTTTGTGCTATAGGAATATATGATATTGTGAGGAAAGTCACAATTCTTCTACAATGTACTTGGGATATGTGAGCTTCAAGAAATAGTTAAGCCAAGCTTTGTTTGCATAGCCCAGGTATAGAGAAGATCATTTAAGTGAGCAGAGCCTCCTTGCATTTCTGTGGGAGGTTGTTAATAGATCAGATAAGAGCAGGCAGCTTTCTCCTTTGCACACACTTCCTATTCTTATTCCTGACCTTATTCCCTGGGACTAGGAATCTTCTTGTTGGATTCTTCTTACTTCCTAATCTTTCCTTGTTGAACAAAGCAAATAATCTTCCTCCAGTATTCATGGATAATCTTTCTAGCAAATTTCTCTACAGAGTTGTTAAAAATCTGGACTGTGAAATTGTGTGGAGACTTTTCTGACAGAAGTGGAAAGATGTAATCTCAGCACGTATATTACAGTCATATGTTATATGATTAAACTACTTGATGTTTGCAACATTTAAGGGACAAAGTAAGCTTCAGCCCCATTTGTAGGAAAATCAGGTTTTTAGAGACAGAATTTTCCAAGGATTTCTGTCTGGGACCTTGTGCAAGCTCGATTGTTAACTTGCCTGATTGCAGAGGTTGGGACAATATATTTCTAAGAAAGTAGGAGCCCATGAGGAGCTCGGGCTGAGGAGGACTGCACATGGGTGTTGTGGGGCTGCACTCAGAGTTATTTTCTGAAGAGTGGAGATAAGCAAGGGACATTCAGCGGCCAGCCTGAATAGAAGACCTTGATACACATTTTCCCAAAATGTTAATGTATCGTTGTAGTAACTGCATTGTGTTATTGTGGGAGCCTGGTGATTTTCCCTGGGTCTTTTTTGAACCAGGAGTGATGTTCCCTGAGATTTACTTGTATTGCTATAATTTATCAAGGGGTATTCCAGTTTCTACAGTATGTATGATACGTGGCAAGGTAGATTAAGACCAGAACTTTATGACTGTTGATACCAAGCAATTAGGCAAGAAAATGTGGAATGCATCTTTGGGAAAACTTCAGTTCTTTTACCTACACACAAGTTTATTGTGGATGGAATTTTTTCCTTACAATCACAGCATTGCCAAAATCCTTTAACCAGAAACTGATTTTCGTATTGTGTTTCATGTTCAGTGTCTAGGTTTTTTTAAAGATTCTTCTTGACTTTTTTGGACTTTCTTTCTGTCCTTTATCACTATTTTTTATGTACCTGGTTTTAGGAGAATTTTCCTTGTCTCTGCACCCGCCAATGTCATTTCTTGCTTTGAAATTGAACAATAGTTCAATCATCATTCAGTAGTTATCTACTCTTTGAATACAATTTTATCAGCTTTTGAGCATACATCTTATGGTGGTACTATAATTCTTTACTTGCTGATAAGAAAGTAATGTAGGAATTTGCCTTGGTCAAATCTACGGCTAGTGACCTATTTTTTTTTATTATTATTATTATTTTTTAAATGAGATTTTAACTTTTAAGGATTCAGAAATTGATAGCATATTACAATTGTTCAGTCTAGACACTAGATCTAGAAAGATTAGAATACAGAAAATTCCAGCTTCTCTGAACAAAGTAGCTCTTCCCCTTGTGGTAGTCTGGTAGTCTTTTGTGGCTCCTCTGCCTTACGTGATTTTTTTTTTTTTTAATTTTTTTTTAATTACTGCCCATGCTTCAAAGGTTGATTGAATTAATATTTTTCCATGTATAACTTGCTCATCAGGTAACTTACACCTCTTTAGACATCATGCAGATAATCCAATACTTTTTGATAACCCTTGCCACTCAGATAACTTAGAGATAGAGAAAGAGAAGTACTAGAGCAAAAGTAAGCATAGCATAGAAGCATAGAATAGTTTGGGTTGGAAGGGACCTTTAAAGGTCATCTTGTCCAATGCACCTGTAATGAGCAGGGACATCTTCAACTAGGTCAGGTCTCTCAGAGAGAGACCAACCTGACCTTGAATGTTNAATGAGCAGGGACATCTTCAACTAGGTCAGGTCTCTCAGAGAGAGAGACCAACCTGACCTTGAATGTTTCCAGGGATAGGACAGCCACCACCTCTCTGGGCAACCTGTTCCAGTGTTTCAGCACCTTCATTGTAAAAAAATCTCAAGAGGGACTCGTCAGAGGAAAAAGCCTTTTTTTTGCCACACTCAAACTATTTCTGTGATTTTTCTATTATTCTCAGAAATTATTTTTCTGAGGCATCTGATATGGCATTTTAAGTCCATATTTGCCTGATCTTAATGTTTACCAATACATTGTAGTCCTAATCTTGAGAATTTTATCATAGTATTTATACATGCATAAAGAACACAGTGTTGAGGAACCAGGAATCATTCTTTAGTTTGGTGAGGCTTTTTTGTTTTCTACAGATGAACACAGTTTACCCACATGAAAATACAGTAATCCCTTAAGCATTCTGGGCTGAATTTCATCAAACCTCTCACCTGAATTGTCTTACCTCATACAAATACTTATCTTCTTGGGGGATTTTTTGTGTTGTTTTGTTTTGTTTTGTTTCCCCCCTGTACTTTGCCCTGTAGTCTTATCTTCATGTCAAAATTAATTTTGGACTTGTTCGCAGAGTTGATTGCAGGCAGACTTGGACTTTGCTCCCACTGGGAGCCAGCTGGCTGGAGGCCAGCTCTGACCACATTGTGGTGCTTGAGCTGATGAGCTGTACTTCTCAGCAGGTCCCATGAAATGCATCCAAGTACCATGCAGGCAGGGTCATGGCTTCCAGTTCAGAGGCAGCTCGTACCTTCCCAGTTCAGAGTATCATCAAGGAGAGCTCATGCCAGTGTGTCATTCCCCAGGCAGAAAGACCTTTGTCTTACCACAGTATCCTTCCTTCTGGACACTTACACCAGGAAGGAATTAATAATCTCCTGTACTTGAATGTACTAAATGTTATTTGAACCTTTTTTTTTTCATATGATAATGTTTGCCTTTTGCTGGTATTTCATTTTGGCTTACCTTATAACACAATATTGAAACCTGTTATTATGACTTACCATGCACTTTGCTAATTAAAACTCATGTTCTGTTTTAACTTTTCTGCTTTTATCTCCAAAGAGATGGTGGTGCAGAGAGGCTTAGATTCATCCTTAGTAGCAAACATTAATTTGTGCTTTTCCCATGACTTCTTTTTCAAGTTTAGTTGATCGGAGATTGACAGTGTGGTTACACTGGCTTGCTACTACTCTCTCTAAAGGTACTTGGGCATTTAGTATGATCTCTTTCAACAACTACCATCTCTCTTCCATCTCTTTGTCACTTGGTTTACCTTCCTGAGAGGCCTCTGCCTGTTCTCTGACCCTACTGGCCTTCATACTGCTGTGCTTGTCTTTGCAGAACGCCTTTCTCATCCTGCAGTCACTTTCACTCCAAGTACTCCTTACCTGCAAAGCTTTGGTCTGGTATTCTTTATTGGAACAAAATCTATTTTGTATGTTCTCTCGAAAGTTTCATTCAGCTTCAGAAAGGACAAAGCGTCATTAGTGCATTTTCACCCTTCTCAGCACTGATCTGAACTGAGTCCCTGTGTTAGAAGCAGGTCCTGTCATTGGGACACACCTTTTTCATCCTTCCGAAAAGCCTTGGCCACTTCTGCCTCCTAGTGAACTAAAGTGACATTAACACAGTATCGAAGATT
The DNA here is from genome assembly GCA_013400375.1 of Thinocorus orbignyianus. NCBI lineage: Eukaryota > Metazoa > Chordata > Aves > Ciconiiformes > Thinocoridae > Thinocorus > Thinocorus orbignyianus. Next base: position 491,192 of record VXBW01006284.1, read on the forward strand.
CTGCCCCCTTTCCCATATTCTCTTTAGCACCTGCACTCTCTCTACCACCTATGTGGAAGTCCCAATAAAAGCTTAATGTGTTATTTTAACTAAATACTGAAAATAGTAATATCAGATGTATCCTTGATTGATATAATATATTTGAGAGCCTCTCAGAACTATTTCTTGCAGTATTCTTGCTGGCCAGGGATAGCTTTTCATTTATGTATGAAACAACAGAGTCCTCTTACATCATAAATATATAGTCATGAATATAGAGTATTTCCTTGTAGCCTGATGTGAAATGCAAAAGCAATTTGGGGATTTGCTCAAAACCTCATGGGATTGGCTGAAAATCAGAATATTTAACTGCTACCCACCCCTAAATAAAATCTGAACCCCAGCCAGTTTCAGCTCAGAAGCTGCCTGGGTTGATATGGTTTCTATGTATTCAGTAACCCTCACTGCATCCTTTTTCCAGAAGTTCAGCTTGAATCCCTAAATAGAGATTAAAGTTTCTGTTAGCAGAAAAATAATGAAGTTATGCTTTTCTTCTTGGGCCTCTCCTGAGATACATGTCATGCCTCTGAGGAAGGACTGTATGCTCTCCCCAGCTCTGAAAACTGTATATTTGAATGGTGGTGACTCTATCTTTATATGATTCGTGGTGCTGAATTACTTTTATAGCTTTTTGTTTCTCCAGGATTTGCTGAGTGCTGCCGTTCATTTTTTAGGGATTCCTCTTTTCATTTTTGCTTATACTGGTCACTGATTTCAGCAGAAATATGAAGGAATAGTTGATAGGAGGATTATTTAATGCTGCCCCATTACAGAGCACAAAACAGTTTACAAGAAACTTGTCTCAACCTTCAAAGTTAAGTCTGTGATAGTTTCTTTTTTACCCTTAAACTCATTTTTATTCCTTGATAAATTACAAGTTCTAAATTGATCCTATTAAAGTTGATGGGTCATTCTTATAATAGAGATTTTTCACAACACATATTTAACCTGATAGTAGGCGTGAATGTTTCAAACTTCAACCTTGTTGGTTTCCAGATTAACATTAAAACAATTCTGAGAGAAGTGGGCAGCAAGAGAGGTTTCCATTTTTGCAGCTGGAAGATCGTTGAGTAAAAACAATAACAGAGAGTAAAGCAGAAGGTCGTCCTAAGGAATCACCTGTGTTTTGAAACACCACTCAGACCACTCCATATATTTAGTGAGATTAATTCAACTAAATATTTATTCAAAGAATATGTAATTCCCTGTATGTGTATGTGTATCTACTTGAATGTGTTACGTATAAAATACTATAATCCTTGGTATTTTAACAAAAGAATTACCATTTAAAAATTTAGTTATGTTTACGAAAAATGACTGTATGGTCTTATATTCTTTATTTGGTTGAAGTGAATTATTTTAACAGTGAACTCATCATAGTTTTAGTAAGCATAGTATTGAACTGGTTATTGATACTTCTATTATCTTTCCATTTAAAAAATCACATATTAAATCATAATTGGTAAATTATTAGAAAAGAAATAGACTTCCACAAATGAAAAGAACTTTGACAACTTCGTGAAAACAGGTTGTGTTTAGTGGCATTTTTGAACAAATAACTTCTAGGAAAGAGTATTGAATATTAATATACACTAATGAAATACACCAGTCACTCTCCAGAATCAAAAACTGAATGCACCCCAGAGTTTTTTCTGTCTTTTCACCTTCTAAAACTGATTCTTTGGGACATGTGAAAGGTATGATGCTAGGGAAGATGAAAAAGACAACCTCATTACCTAACCTCATGGTTTTTATTCCCTTAACTTTAAGAATAAAAAGAAGACTTTGTTCTTCTTTTTCAATGCCATTCTGACACTAGTGCAATAAACAAGTACACAAAAGCAATTTTCTGTTTTGATGCCTATTTCAAAATTTTCAAGTTAACAATATAATAGAGCTACCAAAAATGTGAATTGACTCTGAAAAACAATATCAATCCAAGGACTGTATAATGCTTGCATTGTCTAACTTGAGTTCCCTACTTTTTTTTGTTTGTTTTGTCTATAGACACCCTATTTTTGGCCATCAAATTGTTGGGAGCCGGAAAACACAGACTATGGTCAGTGTAGAAATCTTTCCTTTTCTTTCGGGTATTATGTATTATATGAATGAAGACGTCATTGCAGTCTGATTTGTTTAATTGTCCCACTGTTAAAAGCATAATTATATGTCGTGTAATTCCTGTGCAAGAATTTCTGATATTGAAGTGAAAGTGTTGTTACCTTTTACAAAGTTTATTAAAAGTTTATTAAAGTTAGATTTGGAGATGGTCATAGGTAAAAAATCCAAAAGCCTCAAAACTCATCAAAACCTACCTTGCAAATTACATCTTCTGTTTCCTCCAGGAAGTGTGATTACTTACAGTGACAAAATCTCAGTGAAGCAGAGGACACTTTATAGATGGTTGGGCAATAGTCATTCCAGATTCAGACCCAAAGGTGTGCCTAGGTTAGATCTCTTATTTCTGACATACGCCATGTGGATAATTATTTATTATAGAAACTGATACGGTTCTAATATAAATTGTATTAGAAAATATCTTGTTTATTTACCTTTTTTGGGGGGCTTTATTAATAAATTACGCATTGCAATAACTGATACGTGCTTAGATAGGAAAACCTGAAGATAATAGGTAGTAAAGTATTTGGTGCCTCTCTACACCAAATAGTGACCTAATTTTTAAAGAAAATGTATTATCTCTGACTAGTCTCTTGTTCATTCTAGTCCAGACTCAAAGTACTTGGCTCATCTGAAGACCAGGTCACTTATTTAGATAACAAAACTTTTACATGCTATCTTATCTTTTCAAAAACTCAAATTTTGAAAGTCTCTATTTACAGCTTTTCAAAAATATATATGCATGTTCCCTTGTGATATGGATTAAATCTGAGCCCTTGGGAGCTGAAGGCCACAGGGATGAATGTGTCCAATAGACATTTCTTTCCTTTTCGCAGTGGACAGTTTAATTTCAAATGCATTGCTAAATAAAACAATTTCAACCTGAGACTCTCAGCAGAGCTGAGTACCTTCAAAGTAGAGTTTGAAAATGGTTTTCTCATCCTACAAGGAGAAAAATTTTCATCTTTCTTTAAAATGCTGACATTTGATAATGTCCAGCAAGTAGTTGTCTAAAGCTACAAACGAATAATTTGTACCAAACCCAAGTGATTAGTCACTCCATATGAGGAAATTAGTAATTGAAGGAGAAATGCTTGATTTACCAATTATTAGAATGGTTTTCTTGTTTCTTTGAAAGTGTTATTTGCTTTTCTCAGAGGGGCACTTCAGTGTAGTGTCTTAATACGTTAAAGATGTTTAAGTAATTTACTATGGTTTTGAGAGACATTGAGTTGTTCAGCTGTAATGTAAAATTACATTACTAGGGAAAATTTAATAAATAAATACATGTTTAGCAGGTCTGAACTTGAGATTAGGCTAAGAAAGTTTTATTAATGTCCTTTATTCTACATTAGGAAACACCAGCTTTCCAGGCACAGCTGACCACTGGATTGGGCAATGAATTACATACCTTACTTAATAAACAGAAATCAGTTTTTACATGCCAGTAATACAGAATTAAACTTGGGACATGTTTAATTCCTAAGAGGTGTCTTTGCTAAACATACTCGGTGAGAACTTTTGAGATTTAAATACAAGACCTGTAAAAGATGTTTCAGGTGGTGAATTTAAGCTCCTCTGCTGCAGGAGAGTGAAGGAAGGGAAAGCCTCATCCTTGCTACCTTGTTGCTCCTTCCACTCATGAGCTGAAGGTACAAGCCTGTAAGAAAATTTCCAGCAGCTCCCCCATGGAACAAACTCAGAACATTGCACTAGATCTACCTAAGGCGAGTGTGTGTCGTCAGGATTGGCTAAGGCTATGCATTCGCAAGAAAATTATTTTTTCAGAAAACTTTTCAATAGGGTTCTTGTTAGATTAGCATCTTCCCAGTCCTAGAAATTAGCATTTGCCTTGTGGTGTGAGTACTTTTTTCCAATGCCTTTCCATGAATATAAAGAGAGGGCAGTTAAGGGGAGAACTGAATACAGCTGCTTGCAAATAGGATCACATAAACAGTAGTCATCAGAATAATACAGAAAAATCAAACAGATAACAGTCAGTAATCCAAAATAAATCTGAATTAAGATTGAAACAATTTGAGGATGTTATGGGATAAATTCCACCTCAAATACACTCTATAGAGCTTCTGCAGATTTTCACAGTAATTCTGATGCTTCCTAGAAAATATAATTAATAGAATTTATGTTATTACAGAAATGCAAATGAAGTTTGTACTCATATTATGGTGCTTTGTAGAGCCTCATTTTTCATGGACATGCCCTGATCAAATGTAAAACCACACTTTCTAAAACTAATGATTATGGCAGGCTTTAGGATTCTCTTAAGGCAGCAAGAAGTAGGCTTTCTCTCTAAATATTCCTTTATCAAAGTTATTAACAAAGCAAACCACTTTCTTTGTCATTGACCTATTTTTACAAGTCTTTGAAAATGGATCACAATTTTGTTTTAATTTAAAAATTACTCTCAACCAATTACCATCACTCCCCCATAGCTGGGCTACTACCCAGAATGTAGCTTACTGGCAGGAAAATAATTAATCTAAAGTAGAAATTAAATGAAATTGAGATACTGCATGTGTTAGTTTATTACCAGAGCTAACTCAGAAAGAAATAGTCTTTACATCTTTGTATGATATATTAATATCTTCTCTGAAATACCGTTTCTTGTTCCACATGAGCTTGTAATATCAAATATTTTAATTTAAAAAGATTTATCTGAAGAAAATGTGAAGATAAAATACATGAAAACAGAATCTTCCAAATGCAAGAAACTGCAGACCTATTCTCATATTAAACTTATAGTGCAGCCCTATGTCTTGCTGTCAAAAAGAGGGCTTGGATTAATTTGTTGTATGTCAAAGTGGAATCATTTAGCCTTTGGTTTTCATTGTAACTATCAAAATATTGCCTTATCTGATCATTCTGAGGTTACTAGGAAACTGCTAATTTTCACAAAGTGCTGAAAATCTCCTTCCCTTTGTCTTGAAAATCATGCTACAAGAGATGTCAAGAGAGACGATGTAAGTTGCAAATAATTTTTAAAAAGGCGGGTCCTTAGGTTCCATCTGTTGAAGATACCCTTTTTGACATCATTTATCTTGGAGTCTACCCATGTGTGATGTGGTGTTCTGTGCAGAATCCGATTGGTTTCTGTGAGATTTTATTAATTAAAAGAATTATGCACACTAACAACAGTAATAATTTTTTTTTTTTTTAAGGCCAGTGTAGGTCGAATCACTTTGCATTTCCTTTGTGATAAGTCATTCTCCTGAATCATCCTCAATCTGGAAACAAATACAGCTAATGGCAGAGCATGCAACCTACCTGTAATCATGTTCTCTTTTCTTACAGGTGCAATTAACTGACAGTTTTTTTTCTGTCAGATTAAAAACAGTTCATGTCATTATGAGTTAATTAAATATAAAGTCTTGTTAAGTCCACTGCATGTCAGAAAGAGGAAATATAATGCCACTTATGAAATTGTTATTCCATATGCATTTGACCTCAGTTTTCATGGCACTCATCAGATTCTCCTGGAGCTTGTGAGTCACAGCTGTTGCAAATTTGAGAAATTCGGTTCCTTACTGGTCTCTTGTTTGAATGAGGTAAATAAGAAATACAAAAGGTTAGGGGAAAATTCCTTGCAAAATAAAATAGCAATTATTTTTGTGTTTGAAAAAACTCAAGCCTAAACCTAAGTGAACAAATTAATGTAGTTGATACAATGTAAGAGGCTTATAAGGACTTTAGATATATAAGACATGAAGAAGAATTAGTAAATTTTACTCATTTTTGTTAGTTGTTGATGTTTGGACTCAAAAGTGTATGTGACATACAGACCTTTTCTTACAGTTAACAGCATATTAAAAATATAAGTATGTTTGAAGGAGAGACAGAATAAAATTTTTTAAGTGCCAATATTAAGGAGGTTTGATCTAGTACTAGAAGACAAAAGTCTCTAAAAGTATCTACATAGTTGCAAGAAGATGCTGTTTCAGCCTTGTAATTTTATGTGTGTGTATTTCTCCTAAGTGAGTTAAAACATGGAGGAGGATTGCAGAATCTTGGTAGGTTACGGAGAGCATAGTAAATAACTAATGCAATATGAGCTTAAGAGCACATGATCACGTGATCTGTAAATGATGCTAGACGAGACTATTTTTCTATATAATCAAAGAAAATTCTTAAATTTTGGTACCGTGAAGAAAGACAAGTTTTGTAAATGTACGTGTTTTCAGTAGCCTTCCAGGTAAAGTCATGTGCTGTAAAGGCAACCTTCTAGGAAATTAGAGCATTTACATGAAAAAAAGTGCCTTAATTGATTGCTCCCTTTCAAAGTGTAAGCTCCCTGTCTAGATAAGTGCTGCCTGTAAACTTCTGTGGCAGTTGTATATTCATGAGTCTGTTACCCAGTGTGAGTAAAATAAGAAAAACATTTTCTTTTGCTATGTGAAAGTTGTCTCATAGTTGTTCCCTAGCATTCTTATGAAAGCAAAAGTCTGTCCTTTTTAAATGTTCTTGATAATAGCTAATAAGTCCGTCCATACTAAGCTTCCTACCTAATGGTACCTTCTTACCACTTCAGAGTAAACCGACAGATACCTCTCCGTGTTCAGCCTCTGCTGCTCCATTCTGAATATGAGCCATCACACCTGGCTCATCTGTCTCTCCTCTGCCAAACCTGCAGTCATAGAATCACAGAAGAGGGTTGGAAGGGACCTTCAAAGGCCACTTAGTCTAATCCCTCTGCAATGAGCAAGGGCATCTTCAACTAGGTCAGGTTGCTCAGAGGCCTGTCCAACTTGACCTTGAATGTTTCCAGGGAAGGGGCAGCTAGTACCTCTCTGGGCAACCTGTTCCAGTGTTTCACTGTCCTCATTGTTAAATATTTCTTACTTATATCTAGTATAAATCTACTCTTTTCTAGTTTAAAACAATTACCCCTTGTCCTATCACAACATGGCTTGCTAAAGAGTTTGTCCCCATCTTTCTTCTAAGTCCCCTTTAAGTGTTGAAAGGCTGCAGTAAGGCCTCCCTGAAGCCAGGCTGAACAATGCCAACTCTCTCAGCTTTTCCTCATAGGAGAGATGCTCCATCCCTCTGATCTTCTTTTGCAGTCCTCCTCTGGACCCATTCCAACAGGCTCATGTCTTTCCTGTGCTGAGGACTCCAGAGCTGGACCCAGTACTCCAGATGGGGTCTCACCAGAGTGGAATACAGGGGAAGAATCACTTCCCTCGACCTACTGGCCACACTTCTTTTGATGCAGCCCAGGATACAGCTGGCCTTCTGGGCTGTGAGCACACATTGCCAGCTCATGTCCAGCTTTTCATTCACTGGTACCCCCAAGTTCTTCTCGGCAGGGCTACTTTCTATCCCTTCATCCCCAGCCTATATTGATACTGTGGATTGCCCTGACACATGTGCAGGACCCTGGTGCTGAAGAATGCATTGTGCATGAAAAGTAATTGCAGTCATGTTTTTCTCATATTGAAAATGTTAATGTAATTGTACCTCTAGGGTTTATTGCCTACTAATTTTACATGCCTATCTTCAAATCCCTGTATGAAAATTTGATTTTTTCAGGAATTTTCTCTCACATTCTCTCTCATATATCTTGCTGCACCCTTTTCCATGGAGTAACTGACTAGAAGAAGAACTATACAGAGGGTGCACTATGTACTTTCTGTTCCCAAATGCTTAGGCAGGATTCCCTTGGCAACAGCTTATGAGTAAGTGATTTGTGTTTGAGAAATATTAATCCCTACTGCTTACCCGAACTCTACTGGAAAACTGCATGTGCTCAGCATCTCTGGAAATCAATCCATAAATATGAATCAGTTGCTTGGGGCAAAACTGGTAGCAGTGTAGTATTTTCTTCAGTATACATTGTCAAATATGAATAAAAAATTGCTAAAATTTATGCTGTAAGAATGAGGGGAAATTTACCAATAGAATGTAAATACTTTCTGGAGAGCTTTGGAGTTCTATAATCTCGAATCTTGGTGCCCAGTTCCCATTCTATCAATGATTAGTGTCAGCCAGAGCACGTCGGCAATTACTCCTGCTAACAATCCTCTTATGTCTTTAATAGAGATCCCTCCTTTAAGGACCTGTCTCAAAGTGTCTCAAAATTTGCTGGATTTCTAGGTGAAGTGAGAAACAAAGTCTTTCCGCTAGACTCAAGTAATGTTGATAAAACTGGGTTGTGGCTCCTTAAGTGGGCGATGTTGCTCTGAGAAACAACGTGTAAGGAATATACTGAGTAAGATCCTGGTGGCAGGACTAAGTGTGGAGAACAGTACATTGAGGAGAGTCATCCCTCCAGAAAATGTGGTTGGGGCCAGTGCTTGCTGTGCATAAAATTTAATCTGGGCAGAGCTGAATCCATTGAGAAAGAGACTTGCATTAGCAGAAAGATAGAAGAGGTGACCTACAAGGCTTTTTTGCCACTCTGAATTCATATCCCATTATATTTCTCTGCAGAGGTACATAATTCACTCATTAGGAGCTATCTCTGTCATATAAATGATGGAATGAAAGTCTCACTTCAACTACCATGTCCTGAATTTTGTTCTGAACCTTGCTAATTCTGACATTGACAAACCACTTTGTGAGAGTTCTGTAAGCAGGAGACATTTTCTGAAAATGCTTCCCAACCATCTCACCACTTCAGAGGTTTTTTTCTTACCCGATTTTTTTCATTCCATGAATGGGTGACTTATTTCAATAGAATGTGGAACATGGAAAAAGTGTTTGACCAATGCCTTTGTATGCACACGTATGAAAAGGTAAGTGAACCGAGCCCTTGTTTTCAGCAGAGCATTATTTTAAAAGCATTGATAATCGACATTTAGGTCCCCTATAAACAGAGATGGAATTCCTTATCAGAATAAGTTCTGAGATTTATAAACATAACATTATTTTCAGATTAGCTTTCAAATTACTTTGTTGAGGAAACTGTTTTTCTGTTTCATTATCACTATGGAAATTGGAGCTTTCAGGCCATGAAAGGAACAGAGACAACAAATGTTTTTTCTGTAGTCATGCACTGTCTTGCCGCTGATAGGTATTCGCCAGGTGGGCACCAAGTAATTGCCCTCTTTGTCAAGTAATGGCCACTGTCTGATGCCACCTTGTTGGTGATTTTTGCAGTTCAGAAGATTGCACACAGCCAAAGTTTCTTCTGTGCAAAATCAGTGTATCTGGATTTGTTGTGCCTCCTCTTCTTAGAAGCCTTGTAACAAGTGCATTTGAGTCCCTCTCAAATCTGAGAACCTTAAGAGGAGGTAGTAAGGTTTGGGTTTTGTGTGTGTGTCTGCCAAAGATGAGTGTTAAATTCTTGAATGCAAATTGAAAGCATTATGGTAACATCAAGAAGTATGAAGTAATTCAATGGATGCAATTTTAAATTAGATTTTTCAATAAGATATTCTTTATCTGACCCCACAGTTTATGTTGTTTGGATGACCTCGCTTCAATTCCTCTTTTTGTCAGTCTGCAAGACTTTGCCGGGCCAATGTCATAGAGGCTTTTGCATGTTGAAGATTTATTTCCTTTTTTCTAATTCTTGGGCTCTCTGGTAGTTTGAAATCGGATTTATTTCTTGCCCTTGGTTGATGTAAGAAAGTCCTCGATCCTTCTAAACCTATAATCAAATTTAATTCCTTAAATGTTATAGAAATAGTGTGATCAGAGAGTAAAAGGTAGAGAAAGGCAGGAGTGTTTCAGAAGTTATGTTTTTGACCATTTTGGCAATTTAGTGCACATAAGGTACTATGGTCTTCCTTCTAACTTAATGTTTTTAGCATTTACTAAAAAGTTTATTTCTTTCATAGATAAATGAGGCTGATTGGTCACCCATTTGTCCACCTAAAAGTTATCATCTTTTTTTTTGAGACTGACAGCCAATAGCTGTTGCAATGAGCAAAAATTATATTTATATTGGGTAAAACTAGGGTGACCTAAAGCCCTAGAAATCCTGGTGTTTAAATATGACAGTTGATTTCATTTTCTCCATCCTTCAGTCATGTTCTGTGCCAATTGTACCATAGTTTTCCATCTGATGCAGCTACTCACATATGGAAGGATAACTTCTGCCTGCTCACAAAGCACTTTGAAACCCTTAGAGCTTGCAGTATTTTATTTGCTCTTTAAATACTGACAAAGCATATGTACACTGACTCTGAAACCAGAATTTTGACTCACAGACTGTATAAATTTATTCTGGCCTCAGTGGAGATAATGAGCCTTCACTGAAAGTTACGCCCACCTTCTGGGGCGAATCAAGCTGTAACACCACTGGCACTGGGACAATTATGTAAGGAGTTTAAGTTTGTGTATGTGGTGGTGGATGTGTAGGTGGCTTTATCCATGGTCTTCAGAGGCCCAGTTGTACTTCCATTGAATTTAGCCGAGGCTTTTTCTCTGCTGTGGTGAGAGGGAAGACTTAACTCCTGTTTACCAACACACTTAAATTGCCCATTCTAACTTTTGGTTGAAAACTCCATTGTTTTCATTTTCGGGGAGGGNCTTAATTCTGGAATAAAACCTATCATTATCACTATGATCTTATTTAAAGAAAAAAAATCTATAAAGGTTTCTTAGGAGGTTTCAAGTATGCAAGTGAATAGTCAAGAATATGAAAAAAATGTAGCTAACCATGAAAATGGACTATTTTGGGTGTAACAGTTTAAAAACTTGGAAGAGGGAAAACCCAGACACCCTCTTCATGCACCCTCTCACTAGAACACTTTGCAGTCTCACTTTCATGTTCACATTACCCAAGTTTTGTGAACGCCTGAACAAATTTTTCAAGAGCAAGTAGACTCTATTTACTGCACAGCTATCAAAGTGTGTCTTCATACTGGTTTGTGGTTCAAATGCCCATTTATAAACATCACTGCCCATCTTTCATTACAAAAAGTTGTGTATTAATACTGCATTTGAAATTATTGGCAAATCTGTTTTCTCATGATAATCACTTACTTCTAAAGCACAAGCTATAGCATCTAATATATAATTCACTTTAGTGGAGGCAATTATGTTGATTGCAAAATCCATCAGAATACACTGGCTCTAAAAATAAGAGTGTATGTGGCAGTCCATATTTAGCAAATTGAGGTTATTAATTAGACCCTGTTCCTTGCATATCATTAATCCACATGTAAAGCATTTTTCAGCATCCTTGTCAGGGAGCCACAAGAGCAGGCAGCTCTGCAAGGGAAGGGAAGCAAGGGCTGAGGGTGGTGATGGTGGAGGCAGGAGCAATGTCTTCACTGACAGTCTGAAGTGTCCAGGAAGGTTCAAGGTCAAGCCAGGAAGCCAAGGCAGTGTTAGTAAGTTACAGGGGTGGTTAATCTCTACAACAGAGCTCAAGCAGACTCCTGGGGAAGTAGTAGGACTTCAGCATAGCTACTGGGTGCGGCGGGCTTCATTGGAAACCCTGGGTAGTCTCAGGGCAATTACAACTCCTTGGTGGGCTGAGAAGCCTGACCTGGACCTTTGAGTGGTAGATAAGTAGGGAACTATATAAAAAAATAGAGGAACTTTTAGTTGGAGACCCTTCCTGCAGATTGTACTTCTGTAAGCTGTAAAAACAATGACAACTTGTAGAAATCGCAATATCAGAAAAGCAGGCACTGTCATTCTCTGAAATGCTGAGGGCTCATGACTGTGCTTTGAGAGGGAAACTGACTGACACCCTCCCCAGTTGCTCAAGGTCAGACTACTGGACCACATGCAGCTGGTTCACACATGTTTTGGTGCAGAAGAAGAGCGGTACCTGTGAGGGATTGGAGCATCCATATTTCAGATACCATTGCACTAGAAGTCAGAAGAACAAAACATAATTTCTCTATGTCTTCAAAGGCTCTGGATAAAAGTGGTTTTCACATTATTCTTGCTTTCCAGCTTGCTAGTGAATTTTGTTACAGGCAAGCTGAAGAATATAATGGGAGTATGAACTGGTGAACTCAAATTCCTGAGCTCCTGCCAGCTTCATCTATGACTACAGCTACTAAGTAACTCTTAAATAGATTCTCAATCACGCCCTTCTATAGCAAGGGTGTAACTGTTACCACACAGCAACAGCAGTAAATTGAGTCAAAGCATAGGAAGGTCCAGGTTTATTTTGTTCTACACTAGGGGATATATCATATTTCCTAGATGACTAAATCTTTCTTGGGCATATTCTGCCTTATCCACACTGTCACATAGAAACATCTCTGGCATAGAGAATCCAAGCCACAGGTATTGCAACCTTTAGGCTCCTCAAGGGGAGGGCATCTGGTTATTCCAGAGAAAAAATGTCTGAGGGATGAACATGGCTTTTTGAGTCTTGATTAAAATATGCTCATAATGAAGAACAAACATTCTTATATGGACTATTTGCTATGGAGTTGGAGTAAAAAGGATCATTAAAAGAACCCTGCAGGGACAATACTGCACTACACTCACACAGTGAAGATAAGGGTTTTCTTAGATACCGTATTAGATTAATGGTGTGGCGAGCTAATTCCTCTCTACTGTTCCCGGTGACCTGCCTTTGTTTTGCCAGTGTCAAGAACTCTGTGACCTGATGATGCTTTTTTATTAAAACCTGTCCTGACAGAAAGACAGACAGTCAGCCACCTCTGCAGCAACAGTTTTTTGTGGAGGTAGTAGGAGATGCTAATCTCAAAGTATACTCTTAAGGGGACTAAAGGAAGTGGTAAACTAACTAAAAGTGCCTATACAAGGACCATGATAATGTGGTTTCCAAGGGATTAAGCAAGTGCAGAGAACAGGGAGTTTGTTTTATTTCTGTTCTGATGGTGTAAGACTGGTTGGACTAGACAAAATTTGACCTATGCAATTCATGAAATTATCTGTACATTTCTGATAAATATGTATTTTATTGGTAATATTTTCGAGGGATTTAGGGATTATTTTTTTTCTTGTTCAATGGAATAACTTATTTTGAAGAGAAGAAAATGCTCCACTGTAAAAAAATCTAAATTACAAAAGACCATCTCTCTCCTCAGTATGCTCTTATCACTGCACTGATTGTGGATGCAACGTAGGTATATAGGGTCTGAAATTCTTTCCCTCATTTTCTTGTGACATTTCAGCATGCATGCCAATACAGTATGTAAGTGTATGATAATATTAAAATGCATGGAAAATGAGACTATAGAAATTGTTTACCTGCTATAATCCATGTGTGACAGATTTATACCTGTATTTGTAGACTTTGTAGACACAGGTATTGCTTTGGAACCAGAGGTAACATGGGACTGCAGAGAATAGAGGAGGAGGCCATGGCTTCTTATGGGAATGGAAACTGTAAAAAAAAAGTGAAAGAAAATAGACCAGATAACACTAAAAAATGAGGAAAAAAAAAGACAATGCATTTAAACATAACTTATTTTACATCAAGTAACAACTGTAACTGCAGCTGGAGTTACTAGAAGTGTTTGTTATCAATTCTACTGAAATAGTACCCACTGTAGTGGGTTTGCATGGATTTGCAGGTGACTTGTCAGAAAAAAATGCTTCCATGGAGTTGTAAAATACAGTTTGTTTGACTACTTTAAAAATGAAAGCTAAATAGAAGATGAGCACTTGCTTCTGCCTATTGATTGCAGGAGTGAAGTTATTCCTCTTTGCTCCTATAGTGGACAAGCTGGCAGTTAACATGCAGGAATATTCCTAATCACTACTACTAAATACAGTCTCTTTTTGCTGACTTCAGAGACCACAGATAAGTTAAGGTTTTCTTACCTACACTGATCAAATTATTCTTCGATTTCGCACATAAGGTGCTCTGAAGTAATGAAGTGGATAAATACTTCACAATAAAAGAATTGTGCTGTGCTTGTCTTACTGGTGGGGGAAACTGTGTAGTATTCAGTGTTGATGTGAAGTATTTGTTGCTGAATAGTCTATTGGAAGTGTACTTCATTCAAGGGTAATGGAGTGCATTAAGAATTCAGGGTCAAGAAGCTGTGCTGTTTATGTAGCCTTAATTTTCATTTTCATCCCTGCATCCTTTCAGGATTTATCTGTCAGTATTCCATTTTATTAGTTAATATTCTGCTCTGTCCAAATAAGGTAGAGGTAGAACAGCTTAAGGATTTTGGATTTAGAAAACAAATGAAAGAATGTTTTTTTCTCTTTATATCTAATACATGGTACACTTTTTTTTTTTTTNTTTCTGGTTTAAATATTGCTTATACCTGAACTATACAGTATACGTCTTGAATTTTAACTGGAACTAATTTTTAGCTAAAATCTTCTTAAGTTTAAATGTTTTGATTTCTAAATATAAAGTAAAAATAAATAAACCCATCTATACATGTTCTTAAAAACCTATTTGACTAATATAGCAGCAGGTTCTGATAAAACTCTTATGCATTACAAGATATACATACACAGTTTAACAAATATTTTTGCCATTTTTACTTTTATGTGCTGGCCATTAAACAACCTCACCACAAGTATCTCATGCATTTTGTATATGAAGTCTGCTGCATAAAGCAGATTTTATAATTATTTAATGAATCTCTGTGTCTGACCCATCATTTTAGTTACAATATTGTTAGCATTGATCCCATATCGAAAGCATTTTAGAATAGAGGGAGAAATCAAAGCAAAAAAAAGCCAGCAGGGAAACAGAGATGAAGCCTCTAGATTTCTAGTCTGCTGCGGTTGTGAGACAGTAGCAAATGCTGTGTTATTTCGTTCTGTTCCAGCTGTTTACCTCTGCAAGCGGACAATGCAAAACAAAGCAAGGCTAGAGCTAGCAGACTATGAAGCTGTAAGTACCTGGGGAAAATAAATTTCTCTGCTTGGCTTAATGCGTGTGTGAAGTAGTGTTAAGCAGGAGAAAGGCATTATATGTTAAAACATATTCATTATCCACTTTTGCCAGCATGTGGATCTGACAGTGCTCAGTAGTCATATATGCTGTTTGATAGACTGTAGTGAAGACTCGCTGGGCAAAAGCTGAGATTTTTGTCCATCTTTAATCTTGCTGCTCAGATCATTGTGCCAGAATCAGAAATAACTGTTCACAAATCCCAGATAAGCTACAAGTGTTTGGAGGAAATTGTACTCTACACCGTGTAAAGTTTGAATGAAGTATCTCTGGCAACATTTTCAAAAGCTGTTGCTAGCTGTAAAAATATAAATCTCATTCTCTAAAAGTGATGCTGACACTTGAGTCCTTATCCTATCAGTTAGACGAGAGGCAGAGAGTCAGACGAGAGGTGCTTCCCATTCCCTGAAAGTTGTGTGCTGCCCCAGGCAAGGTAAGATAATTGGGGCCAGGAGAACATAATAAAAAAGGGAGTTTGATTAGCTGATGATGATGGCACTAGGTAAAGAGAGAGATATCTTGAATTCCATCCATATGCCCCCAGAAGTTCCTGAATTTTTCATGAAAATGTCAACATAAAATCCATGCACAGCCCTGGCTCTGTGCTGAAAGCTGCCCAGCTGTGCTATTGTGACATGATAGCAGGATAGTCAGCCAGGCCTCTCAACATGCCAAACACTCCAGCCGCAGCACCATGCTGACACACTTTATTGCTTCTTCTGGCACAAGCTTGCTCTTCAGTGTACTGCACTGTAGGGTATGCATAATTTTATACTTACATGCCTTAGAAAATTCATCTCCAGTATACAGTCCATGAGAGCCTTTACTGGTATTGACAAGATCTCTAGAAAGTCTCCTCTTCATTCTCTAGACTATTTATTTTCAGTAAGTGTGTCATAGAGATACATTTGCAATGCATATAAATACTGTTAAAGCAACACCCTTTGTTAGGAAGTTTACGATTTTTCCCTTACTCTCAGTAAAAGCAGCGCATGAAGGTAACTGGGATTCTTTTGAAGAAAGTTAAGAACCTCAGCCTTCTCCATGTTAACAGAATGCTCTCTGCTGCCATTTAAGCCGGAGAGATTGGAAAACCTCTGCTACAGACGGTGAAGTTGTTCCAGCATCACTGGAGGAAAGAATTTTGCTAAGATTTTACAAGTCTTCTTCCTGTTATTATTAGTTGGCTGTAGGATATATACATTTCCTGTACAGTAGTGAAGAACTATAATCTGCATTTTTAAAAAATGAGGATAGCTGTGGAGCTCTTGGAAGAGTCCTATACTACCAAAATATTGATGGCTAATTTTTGCTGTATTTTAAATAAATTGATGAGCAGCTAAAATTGTTCAATGCAACTGTTTTTATAGGTTACTGATGGGAATTGTCATGTGGATCATATAGTATGGAAAGTACTGCTATTATATTTCAGTATTAGATACTTTTAAGATAAGGTTTCTTTGTATTACTACAAAATTACTCAGCCGCACCCAGCATATAAAAATGCTTCAGAAATCCCATGTTCTGCTGAAGGTTGCATCCACCCTTGTCATCAAAGTTTCAAAGCTAAAATAGCCGAGGCATTCAAAAGTAGATAGATCTAGTATTCTATCCCATTTGGTGTCAAGACTTTGTATCAGGTAAGTAATATACATTTGCACTGGCACAGGTATCATGACATGTATTACATCTTGGGGGATCCAAGGGGAGGAGGGAAAGATACACTAAAAGCTATTAAATAGTAAATAACTTACAACCTAACCCACTAAAATTTATGATGTATTTTCAGGAGAGTTTGGCCAGGCTACAGCGAGCTTTTGCTCGGAAATGGGAATTTATTTTTATGCAAGCTGAAGCACAAGCAAAGTAAGTTTCTTTGAAGATGAGAAGGTTTGGGTTTGCATTTTTTTTTGAAGGCAGAAGGGGAGGGGAAAATGATTGGACACTTCTTATGTTTAAAAATATCATCATTAACACTGTGGCTTTTAAATATCCTGTAACATTGACAGAGTGGACAAGAAGAGAGACAAGATAGAGAGGAAGATTCTTGACAGCCAGGAACGAGCATTCTGGGATGTGCACCGGCCAGTGGTGAGTGCCAGTGGGGCCACCCTGCCCATGAGCAGAGCCAGCCTCCAGGGAGCATCGGGGTAGCCTGGGAACAAGTAAAAGGGCTGTAGGGCCAGGGATTTGGGCCCATGGGTCCACCTCCCTTTTTTGCAGGATCTATAGTTTAAATCATTCTACTGCTGAAGAAAGCAGATGCACGTACACTCAGTTTGAGGTTTTTCAATGAATTGTTGTGTCTGATTTCTCAAATCAGAAGATACTTGTCTTTGACTGTTACCATCTCAAAGGATTCTCAAGGTATGAGTCACACAACCAAAATTATCAACATAGCTAAAAATACTTTTTAAAAAAGTCTTTTGTTTTAATCTGCTTTTTTGCTCGCTAAGCCTTTCAACTTCACTCTGGTCATATTTCCAAGCTATTTTTAATGTACATAAAGGTTAGATATTGTTGGCTTTGAGCTGTGGGAGTCATACACTGTCTAAACAACATTTGTCTGAGTTGCTTGTCAAAATCCATCTAAAACAAAATTAAAGAAAAAGAATCTTATGTAATCAACTACCTTTGAGAGCTAAATTTTGAGAAAGAATGTCAAATGTCAGAAGGCTTTCAATTAAACTGTGAGAACTCAATAATCACACTTTTTTACTTTACTGCAGAATTTTATCTATTCCTCTTAACTAGAGGTAAGCTTTCATTTTCTTTGTATAGAGTTTGGTATCATTACCAATTAAATCAAATATGGACTATATCTTCCACTGTGATACTAGGAAAAGTTACTTAATTAAAACTCATTGTTTTGGGGAAGGAAAGTTTGATTAATGATACCTCTAGAAGGTATCACTGAATACAGTGAGAAAGTTTCAAGGGAAAAACAATAAACTTGGAGAATGTCAGCTTGCATTTGTGACTATGGAATTGAAAGAGCAGTAGAAGAAATAGGTTTTTAAGTAGGATTTAGAACGTCAGGTAGAGAAAATCATTTGAAGTGGAAGATTCAAACCACAAGCAATAGATAGAAGAAAACCGGGACATTATTGTCTGACATAAAAAAAGGAAGGAGCAAAGAAAACAATCTTCTGTCTACAAATAGAATAGACATAAAAAGTTTCTGTGGACCTGTCAACTCAGAAGGGGCAGACAGCTTTTATATTAGCTGCAGAAATGGATCTAAGGATATTGAATCTGGGAAGGAGATGCTATTTCCAACTTTGGAAGAGAAGATGAATTGTTGAAGTTTCAAGTTAAGATATAGGCAGACAATAAGGAGGGAATTAAAGGGACCAGGACAAGAGGAAATTGAATCTGATTAAGGGCTTTGGCTGAACTGTGGCTGAATCTGCCTGGTCCAGCAGTTTTTTTTTTAGTCTGGCTGTAGACATACCTAGGAAATATCAGAGGCGAAAACCTGGCTTACAGTCAGCAATGTAGGCTCCTGACTTTAGAGGATATAAATAGAAGAATATAGAGGTTCATACTTTGGCCAACCAGCTCATCTCACTAGTTAGTAAAATACTCATTTTGAAAACATTGTTATGAATTTTTACTGTCACAGTAAAAGCCAGAAGCTTCTATTAAAAAGAATAAAAAGGAAAGGAACAGACTGAAAAGAGGAAGGTGATGCTAGAGCTAATTACAATTTCTAATGGCTTTTCATGCCCTGAGAAGCCTACCAAAGCCTCACAGAATTGTTGCTTCAACTCTGGAGAACTACTTTTGGAAAATTAGATAATGTTTGAATAAGAATCTGGTGTTGATGCTTATTTTTATTTACAATTTTTCAACTTTTGATAAAACAGCAGAGGCTAAGGGCAGTGAGAATAATGTTTAAGATTCATCCCAATTTTATTTTTTTTTTCACTGAAAAATACTTTTGAGAACCAAATATTTCATTATTTGGTTGGTGGTTTTTTTTCTTGTTTAGATAAGCAAATAAATATTTCTCAGGGCTTCATTTTTTTAATTTTTTTTGTAGGAGTCCTGGTCCCCTGTTGCTTGCTTTCTTACCTACCTGGTTACAGTGCTGGTACAGAACCTATACCTATCGAATATAATCTATTAATATTAAATCTATATTTGATTTCAAAAAGAGAGACTTTAAGGTGATAAAAGGGATAGAAGAGGGAACCAAGCCATCAGTCCAACAGGGAAGTGCAGCAGTGTACTGCGAAAATGGTAGACATGAAAAAAGGACAACCGCATGACAGTGAAACCAGAAGAGTGTAGCTGCAGAAAAAGAGCACAATTTGATAATCAGAAATGTCACTGTTACTGATAAGTTTAAAATAAAGAAAGTGAATCAAGGTTTGACATGTAAAGAGTATTTTCCGCAAAAAGCACTTTTATGTCATAGCTGCCAAGTCAGTCAGTTCTGCAGGTGGTTATAGAGGCCCTAGAAGATTTAGGCCACAGTCTGAGACAGACAAAGACTTGAAAGTCATCATGGCTGTTACCTTTGTTCAACTGGCTGGCCAGTGCACATAACTTTTCCCTAAATTTCGAAACTGAGATGGTGCTTGGAGATGAAACAGAAAGTGGATTTGGAGAGTTTTTTCAAATACTCACCTGTTCTTCAGTTTCTTTTGAGAGGCAGTTAAGAGAAGAACTTTGGTATCTCACTGATGGATTTCCGTTCTAATACTTAACTCCAGTTTCACTATATATTTAATTTTTCATTTTGCTGTGTATTTCAGGGTAATGTGGAGTGTAATACTGGTCTTTTCCGTAAATTCCAATTGCCATTTTATGTAGCTTTTATGTACCTTAGTTTTAGCTAGAAAGAGCATGACTGAGTTTCAGCTGTAAGCCGCAGCCTGCAGATACATTCCCGAGCAGGTTTTAAACTTACTACTTCAGATACTAATTGCAGTAAAACTGTAAAAAGGTGTGTCTGGGAGCCCTGTATAAACTCCCTTGAAATCCTAGGATGCCATTATTTCTAAAGTATAGCCAGTACCTAACACAGGTCTAAGATTAATATTATTCACATATAGTTACATGTTTTTGATGGCAGAGTAAATGTGTCTTAAAAACCTTGCTTTGCTTTCCAGCTACCTGAAGTTTGCCATTTTCGTCAATAACAGAATATGGAACTGATCAAAAATTGGTTAGGAGGATTAGAGTGTTAGTCAAAAAGCAGTAACAAATCAAGCTAAGTTGAGGAAATCAGTTCCTTGCAGGCAAAATAAATTGTTAAGCTGCTGTTGTTTGTGAAGAAATGTCATGCTGCTGATTAAAGTCTTAATGAAAGAACTCATAGCTTTCCTGAGTTATTATCTCTGTTTAAAACCCATAATCTTAAACTTGTTTAAAAAGGACAAACAGGTACTAAAACAGTAAATCCCCTGAAACATTCTTAAACCCACATGAAATACTGTAGGAGCAGAGTAGCTGTGGCTTGCTGTAAAATTAACTCTTTTATGCAGTGAGCAAGGACAGCTGATATCTTGCTGCGGTTCACTTTTCTTCCTGAGTTGCACATTAATGTAATTTAAATGTAATGCATAATGAAGGCCTGTTCGATGCTTGTTGAGATTCAGTTTAATTCAGAAGGTAGCAGGGGAAGTATCCTTTTCTCCTGAAACTAATCAGTATATATCTTAACTATAATAAGGTGAAAAAACTTTTTATTTCCTCCAATGCCTATGACCTTTGTCACCAGTCAGAATGTTGGTTGCAGTCATATTTAGCAGGTTAGTGTGCAGTCGTTTTTAAAAGGAAGATGGGAAATATGCAACAGCTTTATAAGATGTGCTAGAAAAATACACTGGTGTGTGTCCCTCTCAAAGTTTGAAATCTGGCTCTGTTTCAGTTATACTGTCATTTAATAGAGCATGAATCGAAGTGTGATTCAGTTCTTCTGTCCTGCCATTTGTAGCTGGTTAAACCTGATCCACAGGACTTCTGTTCCCACTGGCTTGCTGAATTATGGTGAACATTTTGCTTCTCTGTGGAAAAAATTAATAATAAATATTGGTAAGGGTTAAACTTTGGTGATCTTAAAGGTCTTTTCCAACCTAAATGGTTCTATACATCTATGAAAAACCAAACCAATATTTGTGTGATTTAATACAGTAAGACAAATTATCCAGGGTGGGTGTGTCTGGTGAGGACAGCAGCAATGTGAAGGGTAAATGTGGGTTTAAGATAATTCACTGTTGATGTAGAATTCAGAAATATGTATGATTTCTGGGCTTGAGGGGTTCATGACATTGTTTCCTAGTAGCAAACTAGGAAAGCAGTAATCTTCAAATATTTTAAACCTTGTCACACATCCCATATCTTTTGCTTGTCTCTCTGTTTAGTGTTTTTGTCATGAGGTTCTATCTCCATTAATCTAATTTTATGTGTTTATATTTTAAAGTTGTATTTTATGTGGTCTGAACATGACCCTCAGCATCTGAGCCAGTGGCTAAATTAGTGGGTGCCCAGGGTCATGCAGCGGATACTTCCGGTTATTTGTTCTGGGGTGTTTTTTCTTCTCTTTTATTGCTTTTTTTAAATGACTTTTCCATCATGCCCTTCAAGATCAGCCTCAGAGACTCGGCAAAAGACTGAATTTAACTTGGCTGAGGTGGTGCAATCCTTCATTTCACACTTTGTGTACTGCAAATTCTAGGTTTTTCTGGGCCAGTCACTTGTTTAGCCAGGGAACACTTCTGTCTGGTTTATCATAATATTTTCAGAAAGTTTTTAGACATCTCCAGGAAACGAATGTGAATCATGCCATTGAACTTCTCTAGTGATGTATCTGCATACAGTTTCCATGTCTTCTTTTGCACCTGTTTTGCTGTGTGTCCTTACAAAGGAGTTACCTTTACAGCAGACAGGGAATGCAGCCAAAGCAGAAATTGGCAGTCTCAGATAATTGCACTTCTGATAATGAAACAAAGCCTCGTACCGTGTTTTATTTTCAGAAAATGGTTCTAATGTTTATGATCCATACTCACATCTGTTTGAGGCAGATATTTAGAAATCTTATAGCTAGCCTGCAAACTAAGACCTTTATGGAAGAATTTGAACTCACATTATATTGCGCTGTTATTTAGTCTGACATTTGAGTAAGGAAGGGTGGGACAGATGAGGAAAAAGAAGCCAGCTTTCTTGTGATAGTGGAAGTGAATGTTCTCAAGTTGAAGCTGATGACTATGCAGAGGTCAGGAATTTTGATGTAGCTAACATGAGATGGTGGAAGGACACGGGAAAATTAGATGATGTTACCGTTTTAGTAAGACTAATTCTGGTAGCAGCTAGGAAAATAAGATTATTTTTACATTTTTTTTTTAATAAATACAATATTTATACATTGATTTTTGTTTCTGTGTGAACTAAATTTGCTGCTTTAATCCAAATCATTCTTTCAAGTGTCTTCTTGTAAGTCAAAAGGCAGATAATAATTTTCTAAATGTCACCTATATTTACTGTCAACATTTTCAGAGACTTAAGGTCAGACTTTCTCATTTTCACTTCTTTTAAAGTGAATAGCCTCTATTTTTCTATATGGACTCTGTAAAACAGCAGTTTCCTGCCTTTTGGGGTTAAAAAAATTGAGAAAGCAATAATGACTCTTGGGTATTTTGCATAGGGACAATGAACCAGATAAAATTATTAGGTTTCCTTATGCAACGGTGTTGCAAATACCAGAATATTCATGTACAAAAAATTTACATTAATACAGCCTTAATAAAAATTAATACTACTAAAAGCACCACTTGAGTAACTACAATGGATCTAATTTCTGTACAATAATTTCTGGTTCCAAAAAACAGTCACTACAAATCTAAAATAGTCTATTGTAAATTAAGAGTAATTACAAATTAAATTATCTTTAAAAAAGAATTAAGCATTTAACTTCCATGCAGTAATATGGTTTTTTTAGTACAGCTGCTAATTTAGTTTCACATCACTTGTCTCAAAAATTAAATTTCAACATATTTTTCATATGCATTTTGCATATTATGTTTTCTTTGACACAGAGACCACTAAAGCATTTAAAAAAAACCCAAAATAATATGATAAAATCTTGTTCTCTTAAAGTGAAAGCCCATCTTTACGCTAGATCTGTCCTTAAACTAGCAAGTATGTGAGAACTTGAGAAGCCCTGTCAGGATTCAACATGCTGTCTCCTATAGGTTATTTTTATGGTTTAATTTATTAGTATTAAATTTCTTGAAAATATCTCTGTATCTCTTTTTCTCCTGTTCCAAGCAGGTTCTTCTTTTGCACATCTGCTGGAATTCCTATGTGTCTGATATTATTTGGGGAAAAGATCGGAACTCTAATTTGAGAAGATAAATAGGTATAAAGAGGAAACTGGTGCAGCATAGGTTCCGTTTTTTGGAAAGGTGCTGAAAATCTTTGAAACTTTAAGTGTTCCTACACTCTGTGCTAAGTGAGACTTCCCATTGCTCAGTTTTGAAAACACATCTGAGTTTTACCATGCTGCAAATATAATTAAAGTTTGATCAAACTAATTGATCAAATATATCTTTCGCTTTTGTCTGATGGTCTTTGAACCTCATTTGTCTTTCCAAACAAGAGAATCAACTCATAGTTAAACTTGTATTCACTAATTGCACTCCTTGCAATGTTTTGATTAAGTCCACTGCCGAACAACATGGCTATTTTAATAGTAGTCAGCGATTTTCAAAAAAAACCCTTGAATATAACATGTATTGATTTTACTAACTGGTCCAAATGGCAAATTTTCTGTCTTTCATGTTGAGCTGTCTATAGTGGATTTATCTTATTCTTAAATGCCTATGCCTTTCTCTGCAGTTTATCATGAATTCATTATTTCTGCATCAATATTTTTCTATTAGATTTATTGCTCATTCCTCCCAATTCAATAAACAAGTTAGGAACTTTATCTCTGTTCTTTAATGAGTCAAAATGAAATTAGGTAACAAGGACATGTATGAAGCATTTAAATTCATTTTATGCTTCCTGCATAATTCTCTACTAAAACCTTCAACAGAATCATTATGGTTGGAAAGGACCTCTGAGGTCATCGAGTCTAACCATACACACACAAAAGAACCCTACAGTCTTGGCCACTAGAGCATGCCCTGAAGTGCTGCATCTACATGTTTCTTAAATACCTCCAGGGATGGTGATTCAACCACCTTCCTGGGCAGGCTGTTACAGTACCTGACCACTCATTCAGTAATGTAAATCTTCCTAATATTTAGTCTAAACATCTCCTGCCACAACTTCAGACCATTTCCTCTGGTCCCGTCATTGTTCACTTGGGAGAAGAGGCCAGCACCTGCTTCTCTACAACCTCATTTCAGGTAGCTGTAGAGGGCAATGTGGTCTCCCCTCAGACTCCTCCAAAATATACATGCCTGGTTCCCTCAGCCTCTTCTTACAGACTTGTTCTCCAGACCACTCACCAGCTTGGTAGCTCACCCTTTAATCTTGAGACAGATAGGGACAGCCTGCTCCTGGGACTTTAAGAGTTCCTTCTTGAAGAGCATCCAGCCTTCCTGGACCCCTTTGCCCTTCAGAACTATCTCCCAAGGGACTCTCTCAACCAGTGTTCTGAACAGGCTAAAGTCTGCTTTTCAGAAGTCTAAGGTGGAGGTTTTGCTAACCCCTCTCCTTATATCACTAAGAATTGAAAACTTTACCAATTCATGATCATTAAACCCAAGACAGCCTCCGACTACTGCATTTCCCACTAATTGTTCCTCATCTGTGAACAGTAGGTCTAGCGAGGCACCTCCCCTGGTAGACCCAACTACTAGTTATGTCAAGAACTTATCTTCCACGCATTCAAGGAACCTCCTAGCCTGCCTGCTCTCTGCTGTGTTATACTTCCAGCAGATGTCCAGTAGGTTGAAGTCCCCAACCAGAACAAGGACTGGTGATTGTGGGACTTCAGCCGGCCTCTTACAGGATACTTCATCTGCCTCCTCATCCTGATTGGGTGGTCTATAACATACCCCCAGCACAAAATCTCCCTTATTTGACTTCCCCTTCATCCTTACCCATAAACACTCAACTTTATCATAATTGGAATCTAGCTCTATACAACCAAAACATTCCCTAACATACAGAGCCACACTCCTGCCTCTCCTTCCTTGCCTATCCCTTCTGAAGAGTTTATAGCCATTCATTGCAACATTCCAGTCGCAACAGTCATCCCACCACATTTCTGTGATGGCAACTATGTCATAGCTGTCCTGCTGCACAATGGCTTCCAGTTCATCTTGTTTGTTGCCCATGCTACATGTGTTAGCGTAGATGCACTTGAGCTGGGCTCAAAGAGGACACTTAATCCTAACAAAGCTTTTATTAATTCTCATTAATTAAGACAATCCCTTCCTTTGAAGGAAGCAGTTCTGTAAGATTTGACATTGAACATTCTGTGGCCTAAAATACAAGTTCAGTGAATGAATAAGAAAAAAATGAAAAGCTGTATTTACTTAATTGAAAGCCAACAGGTTGTACAGCTTTATCAGCTGATATAGGCAGGTTTTAACTGTTAAGCTGTGTATGACTAATTTATCTCCATAATGCTACTTGACTGTAGAGTCAGGGATATTTGCAGCATGTTGTCAGATGTATTGTATGTTTAAAAAATAGATCCATATTAAGGAATATAACCAATTTTGAGGCTTTCCCATGCAAGTCCAATTTCAAATTGTATTCGCTTGTTCCAGTGTCACACTGGATCCACATATTGTAATTATTTTTGTGTTTCATAAAGATAGTACTTAGTAGCATAACACATCTCTTTTAAGATACAAAATGAGTCTGAAGAAGTTGGGAAAAATAATATAAGCATGTTTTAATAATTTTTCCCTGATTATCTGCCAAATTTATGAGGCATCTGGGAATGAAATCTGAAACATACTGCTTCAGAATATATACTTGAAAATGATCTTGGGATTTGCTTCCTAATCATTAAATATGATTTATAGGTGTTAATTGGAATGAATAGCTGTAGTTCTTAGATGACCTAATTTCCAACAGAATAGAGAGTCTGTAGGAAACAGTAGAAAAACTGTAAGCTAATTTTAGAGAAGTTTGGTCTGAAATTCTGGGAAGGTGAAAACTTGAAAGAAGCAATACATGAAAGTCATCATAAAATTTACATGTTACAATTTGTAAATGAAGTTACCATGGCTGTAATGGACTGTAATCCAAATATTTTCCTTTCTGTGTTTGCTTCTTATTAGAAGTATAATGCAAGTAGGACCTCCATAAAAGCACTGTATCTAAATGCCAAGTATCAAAAGTCCAGTCACAATGCCTGGGCTTCAAAAAGGTATGTTTCCAGAGAGAATACGATCCTATTTAAAAAAATAAAAACAAAACAAAAAAAACCCCAACCAACCAAAACAAAACAAAACAAAATAAAAAAAAACATCAAGAAAAAGATTTGCTTGATACATGTAGGTACTCTTGGAAGTCCAAGTAGAGAGGAGAAAAATTGATGCCCCTCCCTTCTATTTCATGCTAGTCTCTTGGTATTTTTGTGGAACTTACAGTGCCACTATCTTTACTGAAAGAAAAAAAATTATCTGGTATCATCAATTTCAATTGTGGAACAAAGACTATTCTAATTAAGTAGCTAGACTCTGCTGTAGGGATACACACCCAACTCAGCTTAGAGTCTGTAATTATTGGGTTATGCTACATTTGTGATAGATGGGGCATATGGTGCAAAATAAATTAAAAAAAAAAAAAAAAAAAAGTCCATCACTTGTATCCTAATGATTTAACTCAAATTTTTCCTCTTCCTTCAGACATCTACTGATTTACTGGGGACCTTGTGACTAGAGATGTTGTTAAGAGAAGTCCCAATGCTTACATACTTGATTTCTCAGTTATTTTCAAAGAACTGCTGAACCAAATGGAAATTGCAATTAAGCCACAGACATTTGCAGAGGCTGATAAAGTTCATACGAGTGTTTCAGATCAGGTACACATAATTGATCATAAGTTAAACCCATGGTTAAGTGCTTCTGTTGTAGGTAGCAATATTTTTTTCCAACCAAAAGGAAGTGATTTCTGTAGCCCAGTCCCTGCAGCCACTGTTTTGGCTTTACTGCTTGTGTGTTGTGACAGAGGACAGTGAGTTCCCCCCTAGTAGCAGTTGCAATACACTTTTATACATATTTGCAGGTTCTGGCAACTGTGGCTAATGGGTTTATTTTTTCATGACTTAATTGAAGTAGATTGATCTAATAGTTATAAAGTGAGCTACGTTTTAAACAGTTTTCATGCTCTATCACATAACCACCAGGAAAACAATTTTCTGGAAATTTGTAAAGGGTTGGAAGGGTGCAGCCCTCCTTTGACTGGACCTTAAGGTAACAGCTGGTTTTCCAAATCCTGTTAAAAGAGCTGACCACTTGTACTCAGCACATTTGGAATGTTTCTCTGAGACTTTCTATTGCACCAGCAAAGTCATTAATAGTGCAGCTCTTCTACTACAAAGCTTTTTTACTCATTGACCCTGAAGTGTGTAAAATGAGGTAAAACTCCAAAATATCCAAATAATCTATACCTAAACCTCAACCTTTCCTTAAAAGGCTTAGCAGGTTCTGCACACTCCAATAACTTCCATCTCTGGGAAATGAAAAATTGATGCATTGCAGGAAAATATAGCCTGTGCTTTTCTCCGTGAGAGCCTCTGTTTAAGCATTTAACTTCCATGCAGTAATATGTTTTTTTTAGTACAGCTGCTAATTTAGTTTCACATCACTTGTCTCAAAAATTAAATTTCAACATATTTTTCATATGCATTTTGCATATTATGTTTTCTTTGACACAGAGACCACTAAAGCATTTAAAAAAAACCCAAAATAATATGATAAAATCTTGTTCTCTTAAAGTGAAAGCCCATCTTTACGCTAGATCTGTCCTTAAACTAGCAAGTATGTGAGAACTTGAGAAGCCCTGTCAGGATTCAACATGCTGTCTCCTATAGGTTATTTTTATGGTTTAATTTATTAGTATTAAATTTCTTGAAAATATCTCTGTATCTCTTTTTCTCCTGTTCCAAGCGGGTTCTTCTTTTGCACATCTGCTGGAATTCCTATGTGTCTGATATTATTTGGGGAAAAGATCGGAACTCTAATTTGAGAAGATAAATAGGTATAAAGAGGAAACTGGTGCAGCATAGGTTCCGTTTTTTGGAAAGGTGCTGAAAATCTTTGAAACTTTAAGTGTTCCTTCTACTACAAAGCTTTTTTACTCATTGACTCATTGACCCTGAAGTGTGTAAAATGAGGTAAAACTCCAAAATATCCAAATAATCTATACCTAAACCTCAACCTTTCCTTAAAAGGCTTAGCAGGTTCTGCACACTCCAATAACTTCCATCTCTGGGAAATGAAAAATTGATGCATTGCAGGAAAATATAGCCTGTGCTTTTCTCCGTGAGAGCCTCTGTTTTATCCATTACTGACAACTTACTAATATAGGATTTTAATGTTTCCTTTGATGCTACACTTTTTATGAGAAAAAAAAACACTTTCCCACATAACCAGAATCAAAGTGGGTTTACCTTCAGCTAATAACTACTTTGGTTGGTGTTTTTTTTCCAACTGAATACAACTGGAATTTTTTTCTTTGTCTCTTTTTTTTTTTTTTTTTTTTTTTTTTTAATTTTTTTTCTTTTTTTTTTTTTTTTTTTTTTTTTTTTTTTTTTTTTCTTTGAATAATCTATCCTGTCCTTTTTCTTCCCTTCATTTTTGACTGTACACAGTTCAGCTAGCTACACAAGCAAACTGGAATATAAAAAATAGAAATAAAAATGAATTCTGGTATTGTGCTTATCATTCAATGTATAATTACCTTCCTTTCCCTACTTCAGAATTGAGTGATATGAAGAGTGACTGCCGGGGGTTAGAAGACTCCTTTCCTAGAAAAAATGACAGAAATGGCAACAATGTCAGAAATAGCAGAATAGATTGTTGCAGAAGGCAACGCTAACATTTGACACTCTGGAAATTTCAAATTTTAAACTTCCTATATTTGCGATAGTTTACTTTTACAAATAATATAAAAGACTATAATAAGCCCGTGCTTGCTCAACAAATAAAAAGGTCTGTTTCACAGTGATTGTTGACACTGAAATGCAATGAAATTGTGTAAGAGATGTGAATCAATCTGCCTAAGTATTTACTGCCTTAATGCACCCTGAGTTTATGGGTGTGCATGTTGATGTGCAGTAATTATTTTAAATAGAACCTATGTGCTTTTAGCTAAAGATGCTGTGAAATTACATTTCCTCTAAATTATTACTAGATTTTATTTTTTTTTTTTGTATGGGTTGAGTATATACCACAGGCTGCCAGAAACCAGAGGCAGCAAAGGAAGCAAATACCCAGTCACATCTTTCCATCCTGCTGATGTGGGGAGAGGAAGGCAAGGTGACGAATTTCACACTGCCATAAATACTTGATTGGAGTGTTCTGTAAGGTGAATTATTTGAATTTCAGTCCCTGCAACTTTTGGAGATCATAGGCGGTACCACAGAAATGTAGACTGAGAGACACCTCTGGAGGTCCTTTAGTCCAGCCTCTGCTCACAGCAGTGCTCACTTCTAAATTGAATAAGATTGTTCAGGCCCTTGGTTAAGCAAGCTTTGAAAATCACCAAGAATGGAGATTCCAACTACTCTCCTAAGCAACTTCTTCCTCTAATTATGAAAAATATTTCCTTACAGCTAACTGGAATTTCCTTTACTGCAATTTCTGACTATTGATTCCTGTCCTTTTATGGTACACCTCCGGAACAGGTTTAGCTCTGCAAGCCCCCTTTAGGCAGCAGAAAGTAACAGCTCTCCCCTTTTGCAAACAGAAAAAAGTCTGTTCCTCCACTGGACTTTTCTATTTTGAATATATTTCTTGTGTTGTTTTTGAGGTCCAAAAGTAGTCGCGGTATTCCGGATGTATCCTCATGATGGAAAGAAATAACCACTTCCTTTGCCTGCTGGCTGTGCTATTGCTAATGCAGCTGGGTGTGTGGTTTCTCTGCATTGCTGCAAGGGCATACTGCTGACTCATGTTCAGCTTCTCCCTCAGATCATTCTCTACAGAGCAATACAGACAGACAGTTCCCAGCCTATTGCAGTGCATGAGCTTATTCCCTCCCACATACATGGGTGAATTTGGCTTAGACACAAGAAAACTTCTGGTTGTTCTGGCTTAAGTAGATTCACAGTTAAATTGCCATATTATTTAAGAAAGAAAAAAAATCAAAACAAACTGCTGTCATTATAAGCGTTAATTTACTTTCTGTTGAGGATTTCACACTTACTAGAATTACAAGTGCATCAAACCAGGACAACAGCAAAGAGATTTCTACTCAAAAAGGTGTTGATAGCAATTGATTTTGCCTATGTGGCCACATAAAGTTATCCTTGGAGTGTGCAACTTTGTACAACAAAAAGATTAGAAATATTAGGTGTTCTGCACTATTTGGATGGAAATGTACCATGGCTAAATCATCCCATTTGATGTAAGCAACACATTCTTCTAAGGAGTTACTACAGGTGTCAAAAAATTAATTCTCTTAGCAGTAGTACGAGGGCTTAATTAATTAATTCCCTGTTGTCACAGAGGAAGATTAGGAATATCAAGTGGATTTTTTTTTTTTTTAACTAAACATACTCTCAGGTGGTTGCTGTTTTCAACTGTTGGCTGTAGCCAGACCCAAGCATATAAATTCTTGGACCTGGAGTTCTTGATCCTCCTCTCCTTGCAGAAGAGGCTTCTTCTTCCCACTGTTTCTTGACAGAATCCTATTATGCAGCCTCCTGGACAGCATCAATAGAAAGTTGTGCTGCTTGGAATTCATACTAATGTGATCATCCAGTAGTTTAAGTTGGGATTAAGAAAATCTAGATGTGCTTTTAAATACTATTTATCTGCATCCATTTATCTCAGCAGTGATTTTTTCATGACTGGACTGACATGTCCTTTGCTGTAAATTAATATAGTGACATTTGTACTTTGAGATAAGGGCATGCTAACAGATGGATGAAAAGAAACTTAAGTTTCCTTTGAATATGTGACAGTTTTTCATGCAGGTATTTAAAACAGATGAGGGCTAAATTCTACCCTGGCTGTGAACTTGCTGTATGATAATTTCAACAAGGTCACAAGACTTTCCTCTGTGTATGTGGAGTGGGAACTGTTTTCATACAGAACATTAGTCCTGAAAGAAATAAGCATTCTATTTACACATATAGAAGAGGTTTCAAGTCTTCCAGGAAATGTGTTTGAAAACTATTTACAGTATTAGTATGCAAATTATATCCTACACACTAAATGGGAATCTTGCAGCAGAGTACTCTGACAAGCATCTCACTATTTGAACTATGGTAGTCTAGTTAAAAAAACCAACACAAAAAGAAAACACAGCTGGATGTAATTGTATCCACACACATACTTATTATGTTAATGGGGGCATATGAATAAAATGAAATGTTGTCCAGCAAAGGTTTTCCCAGAAAGACTCTGAGTTATTTTAGCAAAATGTTCAAATAATGCAAGCTTTTGTGTTTGTTTTAATTGAAAAGATGTTTGATGTTTATTCCTAAAAATTGACAGATGAAGTGTGGCAACACCAGAGGAACAATAAATTCGATCTCATATTAAGTATCATTTTAATAAATATCCTTCAGTTGAGAAGAAAATATGAATTTTGGCTCCCACTATATTAGGTACTTCCAGTGATATAATTTAAACCAAATTATGAGAACAGTATTTTATAGTGCTGATGATATATGTTTTAAACTCCTATTGTTAACCCAGATTGTCAGCATAGTGATACACCCTTTAGCTGCCTTTCTTTTTGCACTGAAGCTTCCTGATGCTTCCCTGCCTGCACATTCCTGCTGCTGCTCTGCCATTGGCTCCCTTTCACTCACCTCTTGGTCCAGTTTCTGCCCTATCAGCCTCTTGTGAGTGCCCCTGCTGAAGTATGCCATAGCAGCTGTGCTTCAGTCTGAGAGGTTTTAGTAAGAATCCACTAGATGCTGTAGAAGGTCAGTATTGGGATGGGTGTCTTTCCAACTAGCAAAAGTTTCAGCCTTGTTTCATTCCTAAAAATCTCCCCAAATTTTTTATGGTGTTCTTTGCATCAAGCTGCACAGCTCTGGCATTTAAATTACCCAGGGAAGGTGCTAGGACTGTTCATACCAATTTACTGCCGGTGGGCTTGAAATCTTTGAAAATAAGAGGTTTCTGTTGAAGATTATGCCCCTTTGGGGGGCTTTTTTTTTTTTTTTTCCCCTCTCCATTTTTAGTACATGCTTTTAACAAACCATAACTGAAAACTAAACAGTTTGTGCCTTATATAAGTGTACCTGCTATTCAAATGGCTGCATTCAAGGCCTGTAGATACCATTAAAAACTCATGTCTTCTTCACCGCCAGTTGCTGCCGTTGTCCTAAAGTAGAGAATTGTTTTCTTTTTAACTTTATACATAAGTATACTGCCCCGTGAAATTGATTTCTGCCTTTAAACTGCCCATCATGTAAAATTTTGTATTTTTAAACCTGTCATTGTCTTTGAGAATTACAAGTTATTCTGAGTTAAAAAAACAACCATTTTTGTTCACAGGTGCAAAGTGGACCTTCCCAAATCTAGCTCAACAGGCATGTCAGATGTAGTCTTGAGAATACTATCTAAGTGCCTTTTTTCATTCTTAGTGATGAGGAACTGTTTATACTCCAAAAGTAATACTGTCAAAGAAACACTATTGTATTAGTTTAAAATAAAAACTTACTTATGAATTTTAAAATGATACTGGATTTAAAAAATCAGTCTGTTATTTAAAATATATTCCAGAGTATAAACAAGTATTTGTTTCTTGGCTCTGCCTATAAAAGAAATGTTTAAAATTTTTTTCTGTGAAGATTTACAGCCACATCAAACTTTTTAGATCATGATAAGAAAATGAAGCTTGTATCATTAGTGTGATAATAAATCCGGTTTAGTTGTCTGGCAAGTCAATTCTACATCTAGCTACTCCCATTAAAACACCAAACAGCCTACTTCCATTAAAAATCTGCTCTCACTAGAGAGCATATCTTTTTTCTTCCCACTCTCGGTGGCAAATGTAATCTCTCTAAAATCAATAAGTAAAACTCACCTGAGAGCATAACGCTTATTAGTTGTTTCCAGCAGTGGGTAAAGAACAGATTTCTGCAGAGTTTGTACTTAGAGGGGAGTGTCAAAGGAAGATGAATTAGAAGTAACTAGAGAACTTGTGTCCTTTGGGAAGCTACAGAGTTGTGAGAATGAATCTTTGAAGGCCAAATCAAATGTGTTGAACGTCATTCTGTTTAGCCTATGCCTCTTGTGGTTAAGCTGCTGAAGCCTGCTTTTCCTTCCTCTTACCCTTCTGTTCCCTTCAAAACAAATCCTGTTTTGGCACATTTTTTCTTTTTTTTTTTTAAAAAAAGATCATCTTTGAAAAAGTGGCCCAAAACCAGATGCTCATGAAGGAAGCCTGAGGTTCACAGCTGAGAAGGGTATTGCTCAATTCTATATATTTTGTCCCATTAGGTCAACCATGCTCCTTAGAGGGATAACTGTAGTGTACATCTTATGGCTTCGTTGGCAAAACCAAAGCAGAAATCTGATTTGTTTCTGTTACCTTGATAATTTATTTTATTTCAAATTCATGAAGTCACAAGCCCTAAGCATGTGGTCTTCAGTGTCTCACTCCAAAACTCGGAAACTCTGCTAATAGCAATTTAATTTGAATCAATACCTCTCTGTGCTGCAAGTGTGTCTTATAATATGCATTTGGATATTTTCTGCTGTACATTGCTTTCAGTACTTTCAGCATAAAGATATACAGTAAAGCTTGTCCAAAAAGTCATCATAGAGTCCAGCAAAGAAGGCTGTATAGTAAAAGATTCCCTCTTACAATAAGCCAGATAAAATGGTACTTGAGATGCTTCCTTAAACTGTATGTTATTTAGGTTTTAGGCACTATTGCAGAAGGACATCAAGGTATTATATGCCTCTGGTTATTTATTTTCTTGGCCTTATAAAATAAGGAGGAGTATCTCAATGCAAATAGTATGGAGTTCCTTTGCAGATTTTATCCTTGTGTTTTCCTTTTTTTTTTTCTTTTAATAGCCTGGATGTGTGAACACTACTGAAGTGGATATAAAAAAATCCTCAAGAATGAGAAATCCACATAAAACAAGAAAGGTAAGTACTGTAATTATATTAAAAGCAGAACGTGAAGGTAATTTATAGCATGAAGTTCCACAGTTTGTTAAAACATTTTTTTCTTTCAACTGCAAAGAACAAATATGTGAACATATGTTGTTATTTCAGAAGCTCTTAAATGAATTAGTATTAACAAATTTGCTAATACTAAGTAACTGCTTCAGATAAGAAATGCCTTGGAGAAATACACAGAGAATATGAAAATAAAATTAACTTTTGCATGCTTTATTCATGTTATTTAGTTTGAATAAAGAATGTTAAAATGTTTCTGTCAGTAAGTAAGGAAAAATAAACTAAAAATGCAGTGTAAACTATAACAGTAATTCTTCTGCTAGTCTTAGTGAAAAGGGTGTCTTTAGTTTACAATTATGGCTCAAATGGATGACTAGAAATTGTGGAGGAAATAAGATTAATCTAAATTAGGATCCAGACATGAACAGTGTAACTTCTCTGGGTATGTATAGATGGATTGGTGCTTTCTTCCAAATCCTTTGTATTGTAATAACGTAGATTGACTCCGACTTTAAAGTATTCAATTTGGGGTATATTTTCTTGTCAACCCATAGGAATATAAGTTTTAAAAAGGAAAATAGATTTTGAGGAAGTTTTAGCTTAGCTTATTTATAGTAGTGAAAGATCCAGGTTATAATAGTTAACCAAACAGTAACAGCAAATTTGGAAGTCGTTGAAATAATATATTGTGATAGCCTGTCTTTCATGATAGGGTTTCTTTTTTTCTCACTGGTCACCTCCAGGTACTCTAATAGCTGCTTTTCGGTGTTGTCCCCCATGTTACTGTGCTGTTAATATAGAACCATAATAAAAATAGATGCTGTATTTTATGGCATTATGAAATTGTGGGGGGTTGGAAGTCTTTATTTTACACCGTGGTTCAGAAGCAATATTTTGTCTGAGTGCATGGCTTAGTTGCAGTTCCTCAGAAAAAGATGATGTTGGCTAACTTCTTGAGCACACTGTACTGAAACATCACAGTTACTGCAGGTATGTGTAGAAAGCATTGTCTGAAACTAACTGTCATTGTTGCATATTTTTTGCATAGTCTGTCTATGGCTTACAAAATGACATTCGAAGTCACAGTCCTACCCACACACCAGTACCAGAGACTAAGCCACCTACAGAAGATGAACTACACCAAGAGGTTTGAAAAATAGCTAAACAAATGTACTTTTATATGGACATTTTAGGGAAGTAGATATTAAACCAATATTATTGTAACTGGGAAGTTGTTCAGCAAACTTTTAGTAAACCTTTTCCTTGTTTCAGGACATATGGATTTAGGTATGTAACTTCTCTTAAAACTAATGAGACCAACCCTGACACTTTTTGTATCTTGTGTTAAACAGTTAAAAGCAGTTAGCAGCAAACCCGTTAGAGGGTTCTGGGTTTCAGGGAAACTGATTTGAGATTTGGAGATATACTTACCTCTCCGTGTATGCACATAAGAGTTCACACATTTATCTACTGCTCATGCTTCATTAATCTTTCCTGAGGCATTAGAATTGGGAGAAGGTAAATGTCTGAAGAATTAGTAATTCTCTTCAAAAATCTAAAAAAAGGCTAATTGGATTTCTGTTGGTGAACCTTTAGGGAAAATGCTATATTGGGTCCTTTTTTTTGTCTCTGTATTATTTTTTCTCTTTGATTGAACATTCCATTTATTTTAGAACTACACTGGTGAAATGTTTTTTAACTCAGAGATATTTCTCTTCTGTGCCCTAGGATAAATTAAGTTAAATTCCAGCCCCTAATAAAAAAGTTATGGAAATAAAGTCAAGCAATGAATTACTCACAGCACTCTTTGCCTTCATTTCTTGCAGATTAAGCACTGGCAAATGCAATTAGACAGACATAGATTAAAAATGTCAAAAGTTGCAGAGAGGTAAGTATATTGTCACGTCTTCTGGTTTTTCAATTAGACTGATATTTATTGGGAAAATGTCAGTACGAAATAGCTTCAGAGAAGGAGAGACAAGGGAGCTCAGGTGTCACAGAAATAACTGATGGCAGTTTAAGTGTGAAGTATGAAGATCTTTTATTGATAAATGAGGGCACAGATATTCCATGATACATTTTTGATAAACCTGAGTCACTGAAAAAGCCTTAGACCAAGTGGTGACAAGCTTCACCTTGCATTGGCAGGGAGACAAAGTGAAATAGGTCTGGAGTTACTATTTTGGTATTTCAAAAGGGCAATCACTGACAAAGCAAGGGAAATGATGGGCAGAGCTGACTGGTTTAGGGGCTCGGTGCTTGAAAAAGTGAGTCTGAGTTTACTTCAAGTCAGAGGATCTGTCTCCAAATAAGACCAAAATTCGTCAGGAATGGGCTGGAAAGCAAGTAAAACAAAACCCCCACTGGAAAGACTAACTGCAGCTTAGGTAAAGAAGAGACAGAGAAAAGGAATACTCTGTTTTACACATCTAATGCAGAGATAGTGAAAATAGCAGAAAATTAGGCTACATGAAAGTTAGTAAAGGAAATTAAGCCAAATACAAATTGTTCTTCATCTTCTCATATACATTAGTACATGTGTGTCTACTTACATATGTGTATACATGCATACACATACAAATGCGTATAAATACATATTTATAAAAAGAACTGGTTAAAAAATTGTGTTTGCTGAACAGTGAAAATGGAATACATACTAAATATAATATAAATATGAATGAAAAGAGAGAATATTTGTCCTCACTTAACTTTTCAATAATTATGAGGCAAAAGGAAACAGAAAGTGAGAATAAGGGCATAGGAGATACAAATTACCTGAATACAAGCAAAGTTTTTAGTGTGTTTAACTGAGTCAGACCAATTCGTGAATACTGAAAAACTTGGGAAAAAACCCTGGGTTTTTATGAGAGCAATTAACTTAGGATTAGTATCATTTGATTAGGAAATAATAAAAATATTAACTATATTTAAAAGAGGAAAAAAGGAGTCCCAGCAGCTGCAAGGCCAATAAATATCACCTGAATAGCATGCAGTGTTTTAGAACAGATTTTAAAGGCGCTGATAATTAAAACTGTAGGGGTATAAAACATGTTCCTTTATGAAAGCAAATATGCATGGAAGAGGTTGGTTGATTTAATTTATTAGTGCCTAGAGGAGCCCTAAAAGGAGCTATGTTGAAGTATTAGGGAAGCTTGTAGTTTATTTTATTTCAGCTCTTGGTAAGACCTGAGCCACCCTTCCTTTTTCAGAAGTCTGTTTTTAAAAGGCTTGAGCAAACCTATTTTAACCTGAGCCTGTAGCTGGCTTCTGAGTGTGTGCGCACTCGGTTACCATGGTTCAGTTATTGCAAGGTAACTTGTTAACTGGGGTAACCTGATCAGGTTTCCTCACCTCCTGACATGACAATATTTGATGCTTTTGTTTTCCTAGTCTATTAGCTTATACAGAGCAGTATTTGGAATATGATCCTTTTCTTGTGCCCCCTGATCCCTCAAACCCTTGGATATCAGATGACACCACTTTCTGGGAACTGGAGGCAAGGTATATAATTTTATTTCTTCTCTCAGGTTAAGATACAACAGGCTGTTTTTGAAACATGAAGATATTGGACAGAGGTATTGCAGGAAAGTACTGGGACAGTCGGGCAGCGCAGCATCTTTTTGTTCTTTCCAGCTTTACAGTATTAATAAATATATGTAAAAAGTTATAGTAGCCCGATCCCAATGTTTCAGTGTGGGTAAAAAAGACACCTTTTAGAATCTTACATGTCCTAGCTGGAAGCCCTATTTTTTCTGTGTAAATGCGTGAATATTGCTTTCATCCTGTGTAAGTACTAACAGCCTGGTTGCTCATCTCTGAATATTGCACAGATATAAGCAACCTGGAAAGTGAGAAATCTAAGCTTGCATTTTAGGACTTAGTCTAAGTTGTGAATGCAGGGTATTAGAATATTGAATTAATGCTGATTGTGGGTTCTGTTGGCTTTTTTTCTTCTGTAGCAAAGAGCCAGGACAACAGAGGGTGAAACGTTGGGGATTTGGCATGGATGAAGCTTTGAAAGACCCTGTGGGAAGAGAGCAGTTTCTCAAATTCCTCGAGTCAGAGTTCAGTTCAGAAAATTTAAGGTAAATGAGAGGGATGTTGTTTTGTAATAGTTTGTAAGATACATGGGGGTTTTCTTTTGTTTGA
Organism: Thinocorus orbignyianus; assembly: GCA_013400375.1. Taxonomy (NCBI): domain Eukaryota; kingdom Metazoa; phylum Chordata; class Aves; order Ciconiiformes; family Thinocoridae; genus Thinocorus; species Thinocorus orbignyianus. Next base: position 529,613 of record VXBW01006284.1, read on the forward strand.
TACCTTTTCATTTTTTGACCCCTTCAAAAATTTTCTTGTGTCTGAAATACCTTTCAGAATCCATTCATGCAGATTGCTTCCTGCTCCCATATTCAGGCTGATCAATACAGTTAGCAGAGACTCACAGGAAACATACCTTCCCATTCATGTCCATCTTTTGGTCAGACTACCCTTCTAAGAGTTTTTCTCTCAGCTAATTTCATTAAACAAATTTAAAACTTGACCCATGCAAGACCTGTTCAGTATTTTCTAAGTCGAATACTATGAGAATTAAAAAAAAAAAAAAAAAAAAAAGAACAATTTGTTAAAAATCAAATAACAGATTTAAAAGTAAAGTTCACAGACTTTCACTGTTGGTCAGGTATCTGGGGATCATTGGTCTTTTGAAAATCTCCGTCAAGATTCTAGTAATCAGCTCTGACACAACAGAAGTAGTGTGACATCTAGTTCTCTAAATCCTTGTTAATTGCAAAATGGACTGCTAGTGTATGGAATTTAGTTGTTTGGGTTTTATTGGTTTTTTTTTTTTTTTAAATAAGTATATATACAGAATTAATTTTAATTGAGGGAGAACAATGATTTCTTTTTGAAAAATGATAGTTCATCCATTGCCTAATACCATGTTTTGTTGTCACTGTTTTAAGGAATATTTTGGTAAGAGTTCCTTCAGAGGGATTAATAACAGCCTTTCTACAGATAAGGCAAACTGTACATTGTAGAAAAGTAGGTACAACATATTTTTCTCTTTATTCTACCCTCTTGTCAGATGTCATCTGTACCACTTCACAGATCCTCAGAAAAATCTTAATCTATTTTTTTTCTCTGCCAGTTCTCACTTTGAAGTGATGCAGCAAAGCCATTCATGCTAGTTACATTTATGTAGCATCTTAAAAGGAGCTTTTAGCATTTTGTGGTGTTGTTTTGTAAATGCTGAGTAACTACACAGACCTCCTTGTTATTAATTTCAGCCTGTCAGCAGGATACTTGAAGATGGACTTTTCAAAGTTGCTGACCACGTTCATATTCAAACGTTAAATTTTGCATCACAATTGTATATTTAGATACTCTAGACCTTACAATAATTTCCAGATGATTTATTTGATGTTGCCCCATGCAAATATGGCCTTATCTGTATGCATATGTTGATAACTTCATTAGTGACAGATACAGATGTTTTTTTATTAAAAAATCCAAGTGGTAGAATTAAATTTTAGAAATTGGAATAATACCAAGAAAAGGAAAGGTAATTCTTTTATTTAAAGAGCATTGTGGTAATTACATATGCAGAGCAGCTGTTCAAATATGAACCTATCCAGCCCAATGTGTGATGCAGTTTCTGTGCTTTTCTGTGATTGTCTCTCTGCCAACAGGACTGTTACCTGCATAATCCCTAGCTCTTTCTTCTAATCCTGGTTACAATGCTAACCACAGGCAAACTGCAAGTGACTGATCCCGAAAAATTCCCTGGAGAAGTTTGTTCAGAGCTGATTCCTTGACATGCCTTTTACTCTTCTGACTCTCTGTCTAGATTCTTGTATTAACATTATAAAAAATAATATCTGAGCAACAGTGAATAGGAGCTTAAAAACTGTCTCTGAGAGGGATCGGGGAGGGGATCAAACTTGCACTTACAAGAGTTGGGACCCTGGATTCAATCTACCATGCACCAGTACATGGGGTACCACAGAGGGCTATGGACACTAGAGAGAGATTCAGTATTAGTTGATTAGTAATTTTATACCTTGCTTTGGTGAAAGAAATGCCAAAAATGTGAAACAATAATCTGCCAGATACACTGCTTCTCTTCAAGTGTGATCATTTTATATAGCTAAAAGTCCCAGTGTTACCGATTCATTAACTTGGACTAAGAGTGTCTGAGATTGCTCAGATTCTTGTTCTTAGTGGATATAGCTTCTCCCTTAAGAAACAGAACAGGGATGTACAAATGAGCCATGAGTTGAAACTAAGAACTGTGCAATGATCAGGGTTGTAACCAAGTTTCACCTTATTGCTCTGTATCTCTGTGCTTTTCTGCTTTGCCTGCTAATTGGGATTAACAGTATGTCACTCTCTAAAGGGGTATTGTAAATATAGCAAAGGAATAAAACTGTCTAAGCAGTTCTGTCAGTGCAGAGGCTTCATTACAGTATGATTGCAGTTTGCCAACACCCAGATTGGATTCTGCATTCGCCTAATGCAGGCTATGACTTGTAATCTCTTGTTACCATGCAAATTTTTTTGAGGGATTGATTTATAATGCTGCCCACTACACAGAGCAAATAGCTGAAGTAACTTATGATTTGGATATCAGATTTATAAAATTCCTACTGCCTATTACAAAAATGGTGACCGTCATTTAAAATTCACGAGACTTAAGTTTAAGCAGGATCCAATAGTACTGAGCTTGGTCACAAGGCTGACCAAACACTATAAAAGGATTTTCATAGAGAGTAAGACAGTGAAATGAATCTTACTGCAATGTAGCATGCAGAGACCTAATTTCTTTCATGTCTGTGGAAAATCCCCATTCCTCTCCATATCCTTCTTTTGTCTGTAGTGCTGCAGAATTCTTTGGAAAGTTAATATTCAAATGCTGATTGTACATTTGCTCCCAAGTGGTTGCTTTGTAAGAACTGCAGCTTGTAAAGATCTAAATGGTTTCAGGCGTGCCAGTCTGAAAGCCTGTCCAAGTCATTATGCAGTATTGCAGTAGGTGTGATCGCTAAAGAAGTGATAAGACTGCAAAAGCCTCCTGGGTTGCTGGAGGGAGAGTGGTGACAGGTCATCTTCCATGATGTATGGAAGGAAAAGCCACTGGACCACTTGTCCCTTCCTTTGATCTGTAATTATTAGCTTCCATAATGTACGAGTAAACAGGGAAAAGGGGCTGGGAATTCTGGTTGTATAGGAAAAAAAAAAAAAAAAAAGAACGAGTGAGGGACTGAGGATTTAGCTAGATTCAGCAGATGTTTTGTTTTGGTAAATTTTCTCTGACCATGCCCCTGAAAGCTGAGATTTTGTGAGGTAAAAAAAACACATTTGGATTCATCTGTTTAACTTGTAGAAATATTCTTTATTGGATAAAGAGGCTTCAATTATGTTCTGTAGGAAAGAAATAAACCCCTATATACATACTACTAAAAATCTGTAGTGTTGCCTACAAACTGTTTAAGTCATTGTGCTTAATTTATTCTTAACTTACTTCAGAGATTCTGGTTATTCTTTTAATAACACCATAATGGTGTTTTTAGTAGAGAAGAGGGAGAATGGTCTAAGAGGTTAAGAGGTTAAGTTTTCCTCTTAAGGCAGCCTGATTCACTTTTTTTTTGCTCTTTATTATGGATCACCACTGGTGGTTAATTTAACTACAAGACAACATTTCTGTCTTCACTGATGGTGGAGGGAGTTGTGTGTGTTACAGAGTATGACAGTTGATTAACTGTTCTTGATGTCTGTCCTGCAAGTCTGAAGAGAAGTGTTAGTAACAACACTTTCACACACAGTATGGGCACTGGTAATGTTTATCCTTAACATTGTTGATTATGAGACGCTGTTTTGGGTGCCAGCAGCTTGACTAAAATTTAATCTTCAGGGCTGAGATTGCATGTGCTTTATTTCTCATTCAGACTCAAGCTTAAACGCAAAGTCCCAGCAATGTTGCTGTTTCTGCAGATTAGACGAGAAGGAATCAGTTGCACGATTTAATGGTTTCCTCTGTCATATTCTTGAAGACTTTCAGTACTACTGTGTCTTGAGGCTTGAAGTTGTACTTGATAAGAAGGGGAACCCTAGCAATCAAAGAGTAGTCTTTCCTGCCACTTGAAAAATGGCAGCTTATTTTCTTCATGGAGTTTGTTAAGGCTTTAATTTGCTTTTGCTGAAAATACTGAAAGGTCTGTCCTCCAACTTGTTGTGTCACATGCACAAGGTGCAAAGCCCATGTAATTCCCACTTCACTGGCTCCATGCTCTGCCTAAACCTCATACTTTTTGTGGAGAATCACTGCGGCTTTTCTGTCACTTTGTGTTCCTATGTGCTAAAGTTAACTGATTAACTTGATCTGGGATCCACTGATGGCTGCATATGGCATTTAGTTCATGGGACAGAAGCTGTGTCACAGCTGTGCTATTTATCTGGCAAGGCCATCCTCTCTTTGAAAGTAATCCAGCTGGAGGACATAATCCCCAGATGTCTTCTAACATGTGTCTTACCATGTCATGTGGCTGGATATATGACTATCGTACGCTATACACTCTCATCAACTATACGTCTGGTGTGTGAACCAGTGTGTGACATTGCAAATGCTGGGACAGAAGACAGCAGTGAGGTTTACACCCATCTACTCAGGTCTCTACTCAAATGATACTGACCATTTTCTAGAGAGACTATCTGTGGCAAAAGCAAACCTCCACCAACAGGAGATACAGAGTTTGATGCAAGGACAGAGAGACAGAGCTCTAGGACCTTCTCCAAAGCAGCACTAAGTCAGTGTATGTCATTGTCCAAAAAATATAGTTGTGTTCTCCCTCCCCCCTCTCCTGCCCTTGCACATATTTACAGTTACACACTGTGTGCTGTTTGCTACACAGCTCTGGTCACAGCTCATGGGACAGAGAACTATAAAAAGGGACTGGGAGCTCTTTTGATTTGAGGTCTTTTGCTGAGGTCTTGAAGACTCCATTTCAACTTCATCTGTGCTATTGGTTGCCATGGGATATTCAGAAAAGTTATTTTTGCAAATACAAAAGGTGGCAGCCTTATTTTTGGCATTTCCTAACTTTGCGTATTTGACTTGAACTCTTTGTGGGAGGAGGACAGATCACTAAGTAGTTTAGAATGTTCAAATGTGTGTCGGCTGTAAAGTAAGCACCCTAGACATAACATACTGCAGAAATCAGCATATTCTTCCCACTTTCACAGCTGTTTCTATATTTAGAATCTTGAATTCTCAGGAAGGTTTCCGAATGCTAATGTTAGAAGAGTAAAATAAAATTAATCTATCAAAGAGCTAGTGATCAGCCTGTAAGAATGTGTCTATACAACCTGCCTATTCTGTGCTAGAAGCTGAACGTTTCGTCAAATAAGTTACATTTATCTCCCATTTATTTTCCCATAATTGAGCATAACCTACTATATGGAAACAGTTTACTTGCAAGAAAAAAAAATTTAAAAAAAAAATTAGCATCCTAAGGCATCTTTGTGGTGGCTTCCAGAAGTATTGGCAGTGATATAATGGAACAAACAAAGTGTGACAGCTTTGAGCTAGATCCTCAGGATGTCTGCGGGGTGACAGAAAATGTGTGTTTACAAAGAACATCCTTCCCTTTCATTTTTCTATTCCTTACCTGACTTTGATACACATGAGTAATCAGTCAGTCCCAGAAGATGCATTTGAAGGGGTTAGCACTGCAGGATATACACTTTTAAATGCAAATATCAAAAGCAGCTTAAGGAAACCAAAGTAGGTTGCCCAAACTTGACAGAGTGAGCTGAATTAGAGTTTGTGAGCTATGCAGTTTTTAAACTTGAGTTATGAGGCCTCTATTATTACTGCACTGCCATCAGATTCTCAGGATATGTCCTCAGGCTCTGTGCAGATCTATGTTCAGTTCACATTGTGGTTCGGAGGGATAAGTGATGCTACTCAGAATTTTTGAAACTGAGGTTCTTCTGTTGGCACAGACTTCCTTTGTGACCTTGGGGAAACCACTGTAAGTTATTACATTATTAATATATTTGCAAAATTGTGACAATATTACTTTTCTGTCTCTTGGAGGATCTTAAGGGATTGATAGACAGAAGGATTGTGCTTAGATTCTATGGAAATTGAAGGGTGTAGAAACACCTAAAATAGTCATCTCCGTAGAGTGAGGCTGACCATAATGCTTTGTGAGTGATAAGCACAGGCTTCTTCCATCCGTGCTACCGAGGAGTGGATTGATTGCCTAAGACAGTATACCAGACTGCTGATCCCAACATAAAATCACAGATTTTTCTTTTTTTAGCATATTTCAGATGAAAACTTCAGTTATTTAATTCTTTTTCAAGAGCAAAGAAGACTGTGAGCACTTAATCAATGATTATACTGAATCAGAAGTCAAGATGCCATATTCTCTCATAGGTTCTGGTTAGCAGTAGAAGACCTGAAGAAGAGACCTATCCGTGAAGTTCCTGCTCGTGTCCAAGAAATCTGGCAAGAATTTCTTGCTCCAGGTGCACCCAGCGCTATCAATCTAGATTCCAAAAGTTATGACAAAACCACGCAGAATGTAAAGGACCCTGGAAGATATACATTTGAAGATGCTCAGGTGAGTTTGCAATCTTGTTTAGGGACATTTGAAGTAGAATATTGGCTACTGAAATCTATATGAAAAAATAACATGTATTTGGGAATTAAATGGTAATATTCTGTTTCCCAAAATGGATAACATTCTCTCTTTCATGAGACCTGTGAATTACTAAAGATATTCAGGAAACTTCTATGCCTGGTACAGGGTCTGCAAGTGGACTTCAAATAGAGCAAAGCATATAGTGCAGTGAAAATTATATTTTCATGTTCCTTTTTTCTTAGTTTTCTTATTCAGTTACATTAAGAGAAAAATTTTCCTCTCACACACATTTATTTCTAGTTCTCAAGATCTGTCTCTGGAAAACTTCCCTTGATATAGGCTCATTGTTCTCTCAGTGCATGCCCAAAAGTGTTGCCATTTATAGGAATTGTAGATTCCCGTTACGAAGAGAATATGGCCCTTGTGAAAAATAACATTTTGTAACAGATTGTGCAGAAGTATCATATTTCATGGATGTATATTCTATACCTTATTAAACTACTATCTAGAGAACATTGGGCAAAAATCCTAAAGATCTGCTCTTCAATAATCAGTATTACAGCATTAAAGAACGGTCTGTAAATGTCTTATTTAGCTTTTGGGGGTCTGGTTTAGGCACAATTTGAATACCATCATCAAAAGGTACTTTTGACCAGAGCTAGATTTGTAAAAATATTTGTATTTTTGAGACTGGAAGTAGAAGTTAATGGTAAAAATCAAGTATTTCTGTGTTCAATATGACACTTCATGTGACTTGCAATTTAATATTTCATCTTCGCATACTTCTGAGAAAAGCAATAGAAAACAATTGGATTCAGGAGAAAAGTGGCAGAACCCGTTTTTCATCATCAGCCCGGTGATGAAAATCTAATTATTCATGCAGAGTGAAACAGTGTCAGAAGGAGAGATTGAGATCACATCCCTGCAGAATTTCTTACAGATTGATTATTAGGTCATCGTCTTGGGAGTCAGGAAGTGCTGCTGTAAGTCCCACAAAGGAGGGAGGGGAACTAAATTGGGGCATTTTATTTTTTGGGAAAATGCCCCTGCCCTAAATAAGAGGGACAATAATTCTACCACCTTTTCATTTTGATATTATAAGGAACCTATGATGCAACAATAAAGCATTCATTAGACACTATATCATGCCCGGTGTCTTGAAGTACTCTGCATTAAGCCAAACACTCAGTTTTGCATGTATCTGCTGACCCCCTGGAGATTTAGGAATGGAGTGCATGGCAAAGACATAAGTTACACACATAAACAATCTGGCAAGATTGAAGTTTTTTAAAAAAGCATCTTTGCAGTTGAGTCAGTAAAGGACAATTAAATTCCTTGCCAGTATCCAAACTGTAAAAAAAAAAATAAATAAAAAAATTTCAACAATAATGTAAAATTTCAACAATATTTTACTTCCAAATCTCTCATTTTTTCCCCTTCATTTATGAAAGACGTGGAATATTCCTTCTTTATGCAAGCGGGACTTACCCTGCTGGCAGACCTCTGCTTGTTTGATCCAGTTCAGCATACAGCTTGGACCTGGAAGCCTCTATTTCTCCGGGAAAAGTGGGAAAACAGTACCTGCTGTGTTCTGACTTGAGGCTTTAGAATCTCTGCAGAGTGCCGCACATGAAATGGCAGGCTTTTTGTCAGGAGGAGGGCTTTGCCTCTGCAACAGGTGCTTTCTGGCCTGCCAGGTGGGAAAGAGACTGCTTGTAAGTCATTCTGGCAGTCGGTGGGCCATTGAGTTTTAATTAAAAATATTTTGGAAAGTGTTTCTGGACTTGAAGGATGGCACGATGGAACTCTGTGTCAAATGAGAGTGACACATAAGTAAAAATAGATCAATTGTGCTAAATGACATCCAACCTCAACTCCTGATTTAAGTCTACATCAACAATACTACTGCAGCCTAACTTAATCTTGCTGTTACAGGTTGGGTTTTGCACAGAAACAGAATTTTAATGTCCATCACCACTAATAAGCACAGACCTTTCTGCTCTCTGTTAGCTGTATTGGCTGATTTTTTAGAAACTGGGTGGCATAAAAACTCTCTAAAAGAACAAGCCTAAGTTCTGAATATACACCAGAATTCCTCTGCTTAGTGCAAAAAACACACTGAAAGACACTTAGAATAATTTCTAGAGTTTTTAATACAACAAAAATTAAAAAAACAGCTTTAATTTTTCCTTGCCATATTTTTCCATCAAGGTAGTTTGTTGTTTTTTTTTTTCCTGTTCACTAATTTTATGCAGTACCAAGCTGAGAAACAGCATTTACTTTACAATTTTTTTGTTGTTTCCTGATTGCTGTGCTACAAATTTCCTATATTAAAAGGTATGGTTTGAGTAAAAAATAAAACAGTAACAGTTAACACGATTCAGGGGTATTTTTTTAGTTTTTTTTTCCTTGAGAGTATTTCCTCTTCTGATTGCCTTTTCTACAAATCTCTTTTCTAAAATTATATCTACAAGTCGAATTATAAAGTGTCCCACATAATTTTTTTTTTTTTTTCGTATTTTATGCAGAGGATGCTCCAAAAAGTAAAGCTCTATAAACTAACTGCTGTGTCACTTGTTTTCTGGACAGATTTTCATGTGCTTCTGAGGGATCAATATCTTGGAAGCTAGATTAGCCTGGAGCTGTTTTTCAATTTGCACACGTATTTTCCTTTTTGCATTTTTAGCTGGAAAGCAGACTGAACATCTGTTGAAAGATGTTTTCAGGAGTAGACAGGGGCTACCCTCCCTAATTTATGCACTTATTTGTGGTGCTGAAACAGAAACCTAGTACCTTTTCCCTGCCTTTGAAGTCAGAAAAGTATCTCCAAAAACAAATTCAGAAAATCTGATGAGGAAGGATCCACAGCTCCTGATTTAGTCACTTAGCTAAACTGACTAATTTAAGGGAGGTTTGAAACTGGATCTTAAGCTAGGAGTCGGTTGTAAATTCTTAAGAAAAAAGAAATCGTAGTGGAAATAGGGACTATACATCAAAGAAATGTGTGTTGTGCTCTTTATACATAATAAATAGGTGGAATATTTGCATTAAGAATAGAGAGCAATTCAGTCTGGGCTTCAGAACAGCAACCTGCTATCCTGTAAGACTTCCTATTCAAAACAAGTGCTAGCTGGTATACGTTCCACATCTAAAACATATATGACTGCTTCCCATTTTACGTATGTCTTCTTTTGTGGGAGTAACAGCTCCTTCCTTCCCTTTCAGGAGCACATTTACAAACTGATGAAAAGTGATTCTTATCCTCGTTTTATACGATCCAGTGCCTACCAGGAGCTGCTACAGGCCAAGAAAAAGGTATTGGTCCATCTTGCCTTTGTCTTGCCACTGTGCAAAGCAGTGGTTATGTTTGCAACAATACTCAGTCTTCTCTCCCCTGTGCCAGTGCAACTGGATATCTGGTAGGTGACCAGCTTGGCGTGTTTGGAGGGTCACATACACACAGGAGTTCAATATACATATATGTGTATATATCCTGCATGCGGGCATGTTTCAATGAGTTAATCTAGCAAAACTTATTTTTATTTTTACATCCCATATTGTACTGTTTTCTCTGTTATGAAGCACCTTAAATTGCAAAGTGCTTTACAAATACATTAAAAAATAAAATAAAATCCCAGAAGAATAGTCTTTCATGTTTGCAAGTTTGCTTATGTAATAATTGTTGTTCTCTTTATTCCACCTATAAAAGCTACAGAATGTGTTTAGAAACAATCTTATTCATATGAATAACCTCTAATTTCAACTATAAATATTGGGGTTTCCTAATTTTGTTTCTTTCCCTATTATTACGTGAATAGTTTTGAGTAGGCTAGGAATCTGACTTGAAAGACTGATCATGTCACACTTCGGCAAACAGAGGCTCATGTCTTGGTATGTAATGTTTGCTTGGAAAAATCCAGATCATGGAATAAGTTCTGAATAGTCACAGCCCAGAGTATGTGGAGCAACTTGTGCAATGCAGATTTCTATCATGATAAATTTATTAGTGGGCTCTAAGTACTAATCGCCCAGAATCAGCTGGGAGCCCTGTGCCTTGCAAAATCAGGGCCCTGATCGTTACCGGAACAAGGTAGTTATTAACACCATAGCATTCTGTTGTTTATAATGACAACCTAAAATTATATGAAAGTACTGTGTGATTTTGTTTTTTGTTCAAACATTGATTTCTGAAGATCCAATATAGAGAGAGATGTTGAAAATACCAGAAAGCTACAACTGTCCGTGTGAAGTCCTTAAGTTTGTGACTGTCAGTTCATTAACACAAGATGTCCGCTTCATTATTTCTTTTTATTTTCAGTTTTTCTTTTAAATCAAACCAGTTCAATCCCCATGAAAAATTATTTTTGTTGAATACGATATCTGCTTTGCCTATCCCCTCTTTTGCAGAGTCCCATTGCAGCTTCATACCTGTGTTTGCTTCCTGATTTATACAAACTTTGTTTTGCAGTCCATTGTTTCATCAATCCTTCTTTTCTACTCCATTTTTTCCTGCTTTTCTTTTCCCCCTCTTGTTTCTTTTTGTTTCTTTTTTTTATTATTATTTTATTTTAAATTTAAGTTGGAAAACACTCTGGATCGTCGAACATCTTTTGAGAAATTCACACGCAATGTGGTAAGTTTGTTGCCTCGGAAGACTAGTAAACCTGATGGGACATCCTTCTCCCCCCTCCCTCACTGATCCCTGCTTACCCTTTTGGCTTCTTTAACCTGACAGTTAAAAGTGTATTCATCACAGTTTGTGAATATTCCTAGGAATGACAGCTTTATAATGTGCTTTGATTACAACCCCTCCTCCCTAGTCCCTTTCCCACTGACCTCAATAGTCACACATGAAGGAATGGACCTTTGGGAGTCATGCTTTTTGCATTAGGAAGCATGAAACTATTCACACTTTTTTTTCAATGTAGTAAAGAATCTGTGAAAACCTGGTTGATGTTGTTTTTTTTTCTGGTGCCTCCCAAAATACAAAGTCTAACACAGTTCGAATACATGGAATTTCCTTCCTGTCTCCTTTATATTTTACTAAAAAAGAGTTTGTCCCTTTTTTTTTTTTTTAATTGGGCACAGGGAAAAGTAAACAATAATAATTTCCCCATCTCCATAATGTCTAGCACATCTTCTTCCGGACCAAAGAATTCATGCTAGTGGTGTTGGGATTTCATTTTGATAATGGATTACAAGAACTGATTTTTTTTAAGATATAATTTTCAAAAGCTGTTTCATGAAGGTAAAAAATGAAGGCTGGTAAATTTGCTGTGGGCATTCTCTTTCCACCTGCCAAAAGATCCACTGATTTCCTGATATGTGGGATTCTTTTTACTTACCCAGTTTCTTTGGATATTTTTTTAACAGTGTGAAAGTTCAAACTAAAGCATTCAACGCATTTATTTTTGTAGGGCAGAAACATCCCTATTTTCCCATGCCATAAAAACTGTACACCAACACTGAGGGCGAGCACTAACCTGTTATGAAAAGAGGTAGAAAGATCTTGGATTATACTCAAGTTTGTCTGCATTGTCTGTTGAATTGTGCAGGTGACGCTGCTCTGTGTGTGTGCGTGTGTGTCTGTGGCTTTTTCTGTGACCTGGTTAGTGGAGCTGTGTGTGTTGAAATTGAAAATATGAGAGCTTTCAGCAAAGATCATGGTTTTTGTTTTTTTAGTTTTGAGGTAAGGAGAAGCAGTTCTCAGAAACTGCCTCCCACACAATGAGGCTCAAGAGTATTTCCTCAAGCATTTGAAATATGTACATATACATTCTAGTAATAAAAAAAAAAAAAAAAAAGAAAAAGAAAGAAACATAGTGAAAGAAAAAAAGTTTTGTGAGGCTGTGGGACTATCTCCCATGTTAAAACAAAACTGTAATTCTTTAACTACTTTCTTATAGGTAAAGGCTTCCTGTAATATGCTTTGAATCCACTGTAATCGGGAAGAAATTTGGATTCAATGGGACAAAGTCAGTAAAGGACACTAAAAAGTAAATAAACAGCCACAAAGGAAACTATCCCAATGTTTGAAACAAAAACCCCTGTATATTGCATGGTGGTGTTGCCATAGCATGTTGCAGTGTGATTTGTGTGCTCTCTAAGCAGGTTGATCTATAAAACAACATTGTACATGATAACATTTTACATTTTAATTACATGGAGGTGTTTAATATGAAGTTCCATATTAACAAACAAGGAAAAGTAAGTGTAGAAAGTAAGTAGCACATCTGGGACCTCTGAGAGCCAGGCTCTTTCCCAGCCACAGTGCCTGGCAAGCTGCAATAACTGCACTTATTCACTGGAGCTTACGCAGCCCCACAGATCAGGAACTGGTTATGGTAAAGAATAAATAAACAGCTGGCTATAAGGAGAGAAATAGCAAGCTGCAGACAGATGTGTGGAGAGTGCAGCGGAGAAAGGGAGGACAGACTGGGAGGCACTAAAACAACTCTCTGATAATCCCTCTCAAACCAGCAGTTCTGTGCACAAACACTGGAGCACTGTGCCCTGCAGGCGTGCCTGATTTTCATCGTGCTGATCTCAGGGCAGAAATACCAGAATGGCAGGGTGCCAGAGATGTAAGGCAGACCAAATAAACTAACTATGAGCTGGAAATGAGAATGAGGATTTCTGCATGTGAAGCATTAGTACTTTTCCAGTAGAAAAGGGTGAGCAAGAGCAAGCACAGAGCAAGCTATAAAACAAAAATTGCGGTTTTGCTTTCCTCAAACTACTGTCTGTGAATCCGGGTGGAGTCTGTCAAGTTAGGTCAGGTATGAAAGTAAATTATGTGACTGCTAAATCTATATTGTCTAATAGATCAGCAGCTCTGCGGCTTGCAAATTAATTCGGAATGTTAGGATGCTCAAGTGCAAACCTTTTCTCCATAATAACTGAATTCACATCACCCACTGCCTCAGGACCCTTTGCTACCAGGCATCCTTGTTCTTCTGTTCTTGTTCTTGGTTATGTATGAGTTTATAATACATAATTATCAACCTTGGTACAGTGGTTCCAAACAGCAGGGATGAGGAAAACATTTCTCAGAATAACCTATGGTGTACTGATTAACTTGTTCAACTGTGAAGTGTGGGACTGTGTTATAGATCTGTTCTTCTGATTAATACAGAAAATAGGTGTGAAGTAGGTCTTCTGCAACCTGGATAAATGCTGTAATCTCTGAATGATTTAGTAAGATGAAAATTGTAGTTTCACTTCTCCTCTGATGGTTTAGAAAATATAGACTAATTTTCACCGGTTGTTTTCTCACTTATATCAAAGTGGGTTTGTATTGGACTAAATTAGACCTCCATTTTTTCATTTTTAAAAGACCCCAGTAACCTTGGTTGTGTCTAGGGATTGAACCTGAGAAGACGACCTTGTAATTCATAACCTGATTTGATAAAACAGAGACTATAAGAGGCTCCTGATCAGTGACGATTGAAAGTGGGTTATACCTGCTACAAAAGGCATTTGTTAAACTAGAAAGCTTAGAAACTTTGTAAGGTTTCTGTACTGTTCCTTGAATTAAGTGGAAGTAACCTAATATCATGAGTCATTATTCTAGTCTGATGGGGGGAAAAAAAAGAATAAAAAGTGGAGTTATATGCACTAAAAAAACCCAAGGCTCAGCTCTGCATTTCTTTGACATCGAGACTTTTCTTTCCAGAAAACTTTCAATAAATCGGTGCACTTTATAAAAGCCCTATATGTTCAGCCTAAAAACTTTGGCTGTTTAGCTTGCTCTGTAGATTTTATAGTGTAAAATGACTAATGCCTTTAGCAGTCCACAACAGACATTATGAATAGTGTTAGAAACAGGTCTGCATTCACATAAATATAGATAAGTAAGAGCCAATTGGCTTTTGCTATATGTAGTATTTATTAACGAACAGTTTATACTTTGCCTCTGAGTAGTAAGCACAGCTGTTCTTGGTTTGCCTCACTTTTTCGTGCTCCTGTGTATTGTGTGAAATATAGAGCACATACACTTCAGCACTACTGGAATGATGCCACTGGATAAGTGCATTGCCTTGGAGTAACACCAGCAACCACAAGTGTCACAGCTCTGTCTCAGAGGCACGTGGAGTGGTCACAGTGTGTGCTCTGTGCTACCCCCCTGGCCAGCTCAGCCCCTTGGATTTCTCTTTGGGAATAATTAAGGTCTGTCACCTGTAGCTTCCCGAGGAAGTGAGTAGGGAAGCTAAAAGCATAAGCCAGTGAGCAAGACAGTCTCATTGCTTGCCACAGTAGTAAAGAGAGGAAAACCAGCTGTTTCTGTTGTATTTAAAAACTGAAATTCTTTTGAGGAGTTTACACAGTGGAAAAAAAATATCCACATTTAAAAGAAATATTAAAAAAAAATTAAAATTGGGAAACTTCCTATATTTCAAGTACTAACATGCACATTACAGAGATAAAGACCAGTCAAATATGTACTGATAATTTTGATGGGAACAAAGAGGTCCTTTTTGCTTTTAATTTCTCATGTGCGTGTGGAATTTGTGACAGTGGCAGACTGGTAATCTGAGCAGGACACCTTTGTGAGTGCTGGCCCAGTGCTTAGCTGTGGTCATCTGTCTGGAAGCCTGAAATGAAGAAGAGTGGGCTACTTTGATTTTAAGTCCATGGAAATTGTCTTGTCCTGGCAGGAACCAAGTTAGTGAGGCAAGAAGGTTCAGTCTGCCACCTCAAAGCTGCCTAGGAGGAGACACTCCATTATCACGTGTTGATGTCATGGCTGTAGACACCACCATCAGTGTTAGCATTTCATCCAATGCTACCCCGTTATAGAGAAGGCAAAAAAACCTGATGTTTTTTGCAAGTTTGTCATGTTTTATGGAAATATAGCCAGTACAAAACAAACCAAAATAAGTTCATGTACTTAATTAGAGATGATATTGTTTTCACTCATAACCTCATAAACAAGACCCCATTTAATAACTCTGAATTTAAAATCATTATATCTTACATTGCCCATAACTTTTTCCAGCTGTCTTCTCCCACTTAGCTGGCAAAATTTGCTTACCAGCATCCTTTGATATCTTCCCTCTCCAAACTAGTAATATTAGGCCATTTCATGCATGAGATGTTAAATGTGAAGGCCATTGAACACAGAACATTTTCACAGAGGATTAGTCCAATGTCACTTAGCATGGCGTAGCAAATTATGATCCAGAGATGGAAATTAAAACTCATAAAAATAGCTTCCTCAGTTCTTATCATTGGGGGATAGACTTTCTAGATGCTTTTACCAGTGTAATCTCTTGTCATGTTAAAATCTGTCCCTTTATTGAGAAACAGGGCAAATAATATATCAATTTAATCTGTTAATCAAGAAATTTTGTATATGAACATGTAGAACTTATGTACGCAATGCCCTACTGTGCCAGACCAAAAGTCCATCTAGCCCTGAAATCCTTACAAGGGCTATATTTTTCTCAAACATATCGTTGTGGATGAGTGTCAATGCAGTATGAGCTGTGGGATCTCATGTTCAATTGTACAGTCATGGAAGAAATCCTAATTAGACTTCTGAATTTACTTACAGGTTATTCCTAAAATTTAAATAAAAAAAATAGCTAGTCAGAAAAAAGACCATGAAGCTCCTTATTTGACAATTACAAAACAAAAATAAGAACTATTTATAGAAACGAGGGCTTTTTCTATTTCAGGAAAGAGATGGCTTCTTGATGTCTGACTAAAAACAACTGATGAAATAATTGAAAATTTTAGTTTGGACTAATAATTAGTCCAAAAATCTAGTTTTAGGATCATTTTAGGAATGATGCCCAGGCTGATGAGGAAAATCAGAAAGAACATCTGTAGGACACACCAGGGAGTACTGACCTCCTTGTCCTGCTTGGCAGTGACTGGAGCTAAGCTGTACTGGAAGAGAAGAGCTGAGGAGTAGCACTTGCACAGCCAGGTTCATCTAAGGGTGGAGCCAGGATGTACTGTTCAGGTATTAGACCAGTGTCTGCCATTTCCCAGCTGACAAACACTTACCTGAGTTCTAAGCTATTTGCATGAATGAGACCTACAGAGATATATAGAAACCTGAGGGGTCAGGCCTAGGACAAACATTCTAAAATATTTGCCTAGTGCATAGGTGCATTGGAAAATCTTACGTGTTACCCCACATTCAGATGGTTATTTAGGTTCAAACTACCCCATCTGGCAAAAGCATGTAGGTTAATTGCAAATGAGGGCACCTCAGCTGAAGATTAGTGGGGAAGAAGAAAGAAATTGGGAGTCTCACACAATTTGAAATGAGCAAAAGTAGGAATGCAGCCACTCAGCCACTGTCTCCCACCTATGGATGGCTCCAGGAAATGGCATGGTCCCAATCAGGAATGACCAGAGGACTGCAAATCCCCATGATAGATAGGGGGATTTTCCTGAACACACAACCACTTAGTGCTGCAGCTGTACTGACAATTTGTGCCCCAAATTTAGAAAATGCTAACCTGCTCCCCTTCCTCACATGCCTGAATGAGAAATACACCTGGATGGGTGGCTGAGAGCAGTGGCTGCTGTGTAAATCAAAGCAAAATCCAGACCCCCTGAGAAGTGCTAAAGTAGTTTCACTGTGCTAGTGGAGCAAGGGCTGCCTAATCTTGGACCTACTGCTTCTGCTGCTGTGCCTCTCCAGATGTGCTTCTGTCAGGGGCTGTTTATATACTTGCTGTGTGTGTGGTGTACTGCAACATCACTTGGGAGCTTTCCCTGCCGATGCTGGCCAAGCTGCCCGTGTGTTGCAGGTGTACCATGCACGAGCAGATGGGGAACAGTGAGAGCAAGGCAGGTCAATTCTCGCTCTGCATCTCATTTCACTCGCAGCAGAGTTCACGCTGTTTCTCTGTTACACCCGGTCAGATGCATGGAACTCTCATTTCTAGTTCTACCAGTATCAGTCCTGGGGAGTAGCATCTGCGCTGGCAATAAAGAAACCCAAAAAAGGAGCCATTGAGGTTGCTTAGCAGAAAGGAAGCAAATTCATCTTTTGGAAGGAAAAGACTTGATCTTCCTCTATGATATACTTCAGCTGCAGCCCATATACAAGTTTCATATTGATTTCTCATAAGCCACCTATGTACTGAGGCTGTTGTTGACTTGTTTGCCAGATAATTTGAGGTGTTAGTGTCCTGCTGCACAAATAGGTTGGCTCATAAATCTGCACATGGTTTTGTAATTTTTCCCCAAAATTCCATAAAAGTACCATTGGAAGGACAAGTCCATGTCAAAGAGTTAATACACTGAAGTAAGGACATGAACACTGAGGCCAATTGATTTCGTATTCTTAGATGTACTTGCTCATTCCGGCTCCTGTGTTGCCTCCTCATACCCTGACTCCATTATCAGGGTAAAGTTGGGGGTTCATTTTGGCTTCTGTATTATTAATAAAATTGTTAAATAGTTTCAATTTGTATGTCCAAAGTGTACCAATACAGCCAAAAATCCTGCTGCTTCTTCTGACTTCTTTTCCCCCAATTGTTCTTTAATCTCATTAGCACAGAAAATATTTTCCTATGTGTGATGACTCATATGCTACACCTCTTAAAAGTGGCCTGTTAGATGTAGTTTCTCAAATCAAAATTTGGCTCAAGGGAATGCTATTAACATTGTATCTGAAAGAAATAGCTGGGCTCAGCTCTTAAATTATGACCCACAAGGGATGATTCTTATATCAGTCTGTAAACTGAGTGACTCTGGAAATCTCCTAGAAGTAATAATTACGAAACCCTACTGCACAGAGCTAAAGTATACTCTGGAACAAAGTTTGAAAGAAATATTCTGTAGAACTGAAAGATCTGAATAAGAAGGCATAATTCTGTATTTGGGGCTGCTCTGGATTCTGTGTATTAAAAGTTTATTTTCCCAATGGGAGAACAAAGTGCAACTCAGAATAAGCATGGAAGAAGATCTTTTAAGGACGGTGTATCTTCTAAGTTGTCACTTTTGCAACTATAAGATAAATTAGAACTACTAGTACCTGGTAAAGAGCAGGTGTTATTATTGTTCAGGTGGAGACTTTGTATCTTTAGTAAGTGTAATATTCTCTGAGACAGGGATGGGATGTAGAGGACAGGACTATCTGGAGAAATCCTGATCACTGCAGGGTTTAGGAGAAAACTTGTCCAAAAACCAGCAATATCCAGGAGCAAGTGAGGTAGAATACAGAAGAAAAAAAAAAAAGGAAAAAAAAATTTATGACAGCTCGTTGTATCTATAGGGGAAAATTCAAATAAGTGTAGAATAAGATTGTCCAAGTCAGATCAACCAATTAAAACTATAGGTCAAAACTTCCTAGTTTTTGTGATATCACAATTCATTCCTGAGGTGCTAGAATTTGGTTATAGTCATCTATGTGAATTCTAGGAAATTTACAACTCCTAAAAAATCATTTGTTGCAGATAAGAATAAAAAATTATTTCACAGATCTTATCCCACAACAAAATTTCGCATGGCTTTCCAGTGAGGTGCTGAGCAAATTGTTTTAGCAACTAATGGAGAGGTCCTGGTTTAATTGTTGTAATTAACTGGTTTATGTAGTTCAGTACTACAGGGCACTCATACATATTTAGAGAAAGTAGCCTGCAGACCTGTGAAATCAAGCACAAATTACTTTATCAAAGACAACAGTAAGAGTATGCTCAGTATTTTCCTAGATTATATCCAAGACTGACAACCATGAATTTAACAAAACACTTAATTTCAGACACGCTGTTTAAAATTGTATGCCAGTGCCACACAGCTGCTGAGATTTTTTTGACTATTTAAAAGAAAAGGTGTCTTAGTATAACAGCTTACCTCTTACATTAGAGGAAAACATAATTTAAGGCTCAGCAAGTGTCAAGAAGTTGTTAATTTAATGCAGGTAGATGGTGACAGAGTTAAAACTAGACACAGGAAAGACAGTGTGCCAGGAAGGACACTCTCCGTCTTTTGAAGAAGCGAACATTAATACTATCAGGTGATAGGGTGAACCTGGCGGATGAGCAGTCTTAACCCGACATTGCAGATCATGACTTCCCTTCAAGATTATATACTCAGGGAAATATTGATCCTAATTTGTTCAGTTTATATTTTAGAGCACAAAGAATAAAATAGTTGTTCTTACTTTTGTGAAGACCCATTCTTGATATAAACTGAATTTAAGCAAATGCTTGAAACCAAGTTGCAGATCCCCGTGAGCATAAATTTAATTGATAATGACAATAAATATTAAATTGTGTAATTCCACTGAGTTATAATACAGCAGATGACTTAACAACTCGTAGATATGACAGAATAACTTCATTTACTGTTTACTGCATAAGATGTAGCATCTCCATAGTTACTGTATTTCTTACTGTAGTCTCCTTGACATCAGTTTGATTTTTCTGAGTTGCGCATTTAAAATGAGCAAGACAATTAATGTAAGTATTAAATATCTAACTGGAGAGGCAGATAGAGCCACTTGCTAGTTAATGTTTTATGATCTCTTTATGTTATCTTATCAGGGTATGCCTGTGGTATTTTGAGGAGTGATGTAAGCTTGCTGTTCCAGCTCTGCCTCTGTTGGATCAGAGCCATGGTAGGCCCTTTATATGGCCTTAGGAGAGCTAATTCCTGTTATGTGGTTTTATGGCTTTTGTCTGGCTCAGATAAAGCTCGAAGCTTCCTGAAATACACCATGGTGACATACCCTACACCATCCTCTTCAAGATGTAGATCTAACTATTGTGGGATAGTTGTTATACCCAATTAAAAGAACTTGCTAAAAACCTGGAACCGCATCCTTGCAACAGGAGGAATGATGAGAAAAATAACAATGTGGAAATCCAAACAACTTCAGAGCAGTGCTTTGCAGTCATGTGTGATATACCTTACTAATGTTCCTGACAAACAGTAAATCCGGTCTCAGCAAACCAATAGTGCGTTCATGGAAAATCTGCTTTCCTGCCTAGATGCAATCTGCCTCTTACTTTCTTACCTGCATTTTAAAGTAGCTTTCTGCTTTCTGTGACAGAACTACTGCAATTTGCACATTCATCTTTGTAGCACAAGGCACGCTCACTTGTGGTAGTTCTGGGTTTGACCAGCCACAAAAACCTCAGCATCAGTTTCTCCTCAGGCAAAACTAACCTCATTCAAAAATGATCTTTAAATTTGCTGGCATATTCTCTAAAACAATCTAGCTGGTTGGCAGTGCAGGTGTTTAAGCGTAAGGCCTTCCTGTGGTTTAAGATTTGACAGACTCCAGTTGGTGCCCCTAGTTATTTGACAGTGATGTGGCAACACTAAGCGGTTGCTGATGAACAGGTTTGCAGTGATCATGCCTCTGTTTTCTGTTTTTGTTTTTTGTTTTTATCTTTTCCTCAGGGGAAATCGCTCACATCAAAGAGGTTAACCAGTCTAGTGCAGTCCTACTAAAAGGATCACCTTGTAGCATGGAAGCAGACTCAAATCATTATACATACTTTGTAGCTCACTGATTGCCTGACTCAGAGGACAGTAGAACAAGATGTTGCATGAGCAAGGACCTGACTTGTTTTCTTTTGTGTATACTAAGGCATTACAGACTCCGAGGGACTCTCTAGCCTTTCGATGCCTCCATTTCGAAAACTGTCTGCTCACTTCCTCCTTCATATCAAGCTGGATCTATGTCTTTTTATTTTCTGCAAGCTCAAGTACAGTGAAAAAAAAGCTTCTGCTAGGCACAGTTTATTAAAAAAAATACGTCAATCAAAACCTGGAAGAAATGTAAAAAATGCATATATTAATAAATATACATATGGCATCACATTTATTGCACAATAAATTAGCACAGAAGGTTTCATTTCACTGATGTATTCACATTGAGAAAGAAAGCCTGTGTCTTTGTCTGTTGTCTGTATATTCTCTGTTAATGTTTCTTGCATTTATTTTTATACCATATTTAAAAAAGAACACCTTTTACTCCAGATGTATTAAAGTTGATCCTTTCTCTGTAAATTTGTGTATGTTTATATTGTTGTTTTATCTTTCATTAAAAGATGCAGAATCTCTTTCCTTTGGGAAGTTTGAGATTTTAATACTTAATCTGAAGATTAGTCAAGAGCAAAAAAATCCCCCAAAGTTGCACACCTTATGCTTTCTAAAGTGACATGAAATGGCATTTTCTTTCTCTCGGTGACACCAAATCAAACACACTTTATTGATAATAATTTACTTTTTATTTTCTTTTTATCAAGCTAGCAGCAGAGAGACCTTTCCAGCTTGCTCATCATCACATAAGCAAACCTTTCTTTAAGCTAGACCTGTAAGCACAGCCTGCTCAGTGATCCAGTCACTACCCAACACCGGATCGACTGAACAGCATTTCCTTAGGAATGGGCATGAACAAAGCTGGCTGAGAGCATGAGTGTATACTTGCTAAATAGGAAGGATGGTGGCGTTTTCTCCTTGCTGTCTCTTGTGATACAATGCAACATTTTAAGCTGAAAAGGGAGTAGTCTGGGAGTGCTAACTTTCCTGGTTGTAGAGCAAAGCTTGGCTAGTCACTCGGGAAGCTGTCCCTTTAATTCAGGGGCTTTATTCAGGTGTACTGTTGCATATCTGCTGCTGAGGCTACTCACACGGATGCCTATTGACAGATTTATGAGAGCACGTAGCTGTTGCCTGTGAGACAGCAGATATGAGGGTAAACTGAGCTGGAACCAGAAATCTCTGCTTGGCTTAAGAAACAGCACTTTTGACAGAGAGAGATGACGTGAGTGTAGTCGGCAGAATCTCTGAGTAGAAAAGCGATGATGAGAACTAAGTCAAACAACAAAATGCTTATGTCTCCAAGACATTGTAGGGTGCATAGGACAAACAAGCCTCTTTACCAATGGCCAGGATAGACTCAGGACAGCCAACTCTAGTACCATCTGTCATACTGCCTTTGGTTTGATATTGAGAAACAGGACTCTTGTTTCAAAGGAACTACGAAAGCTAAAAATGCACAAACACACACACAAAGTGGAATGGTCATAAACATAATCAGGAAGTAAATTTGAATACTTTAATGCTACTGTCGTCCCATTTAGCATCAGATGCCTACCTGAGCTGTTGCTGCCACTTGGGACAGGACTCCTCACAGGGCAGGGCAGAAGGGAGCTGAGCTGCCTTTTGCAGGGAGTGCTCACTGCTCTGCTTCTGACTGCCTCTGAAGAGGTAGTCTGAATGGATTCAGGACCAAAAACATTATAAATGACCATGATTTTGGCTTGGTTGGGTTTCTGGAGGGTTGGGATTTTTGTTTGCTCTTTGTTTTCACATGCCTCTGTTTCTGGTTTCTAGACAGGAGGATAATCACTGCTTTAAAGTGTCTTAGTTTTTGTTAGCACAATTCTCCTAAGCTTTTATCAAAAAACCACTGGAATTGCCCCATGAGAGCTTGATTTTATCAAGAACTACATCTAGGTCAACTCAAAATATTCACACTCTAGGGAGGCCAGATGAATTTTAATAAATAGCCACGTTGAACCCAGATCTTAAACTCTGAGATTTAATTTTCCTTCACCACAGAAATGTGAGCTCTGGGGCCTGAACTTGGGGCCAAGTGATCCACAGAAATTTGAGCTCTGTTTCACTTCTCAGTG
Organism: Thinocorus orbignyianus; assembly: GCA_013400375.1. NCBI lineage: Eukaryota > Metazoa > Chordata > Aves > Ciconiiformes > Thinocoridae > Thinocorus > Thinocorus orbignyianus. The sequence goes on from VXBW01006284.1 coordinate 552,558, forward strand.
CCAAATAGAGATATTTATTTCCAAACTCCTGCTGCCACCAATTGCATCAGCTGGTATATTGCCTTTTTTGCCTTCGGAGTTAACTAATTAGATACTAGCGTCTGCTTTGAAGAATCACTTCCCTCTAATAACTAATGTTTCAAATCATTAGGTATTTCATGCAACTTTACCCAAAGGATTTTATTTATTTATTATTTTTTTTCCAAATCACTTTGGAACACCAACTGGCTGATAAAAAGATGTGGGGAATTTGTATACCTGCACTCATTTTGTACTCTTTCTAGTTTTTTTCTTTCAATCAATATGTAGTCTCTATTGAATGGATGTCTTTTCCTGTACTTGCACAGGATTTAACACAATGTCAGTAAAGTACAAATGTGCATTACTAATAATAGTTTCAAAATAGCTAGGGAGCTGTATCAAGGTTTTATTTGAGTGTAGGTTCAAGTGACGCAACTCCACTGTTACACATGAATGAATTTGGCCCAAACAGACCACATAAAATGTTTTCTACAACCAGCTGATTTTTAAAGGGTTTGTCTGCAATCTTTTGATACCTCATCTGATCACTGTCATCTGCCAGTACTGGGAATGGAAACTCCAACTAGGCACAAATATCCTTTGCTTTCCCACGGAGAAAAGATAAATGTTTTTTCCATATTTATATGAAGATCTGTTTCCAAGAATTAAGATTAACTGAGATCAAGGCATGTTTGTACAACCACCTACCATGTCTGATTTTGGGTACACAATGATATATCCATTAGGAACTTCGGTGAGGCCACAAGTCTGCTGAGGGAAAAAGGATTGAGAAAGAAACCCAATCTGAATGGACTGTATTTCTGGTCTCCTGGGGAACAGCCATCAATCAGTGCCTCCTGGATCTGTCCAGGAAGTTGGAAACACCCTCCATTAGCGGATATTAATTGTAATACTAATTAGAATAGCCACTTGGAGCTGGGAACTTCAGTCTGAGAACTAGAGTTCATCAGCCTCCTTTCCTCATACATCCTTGTGCATAAAACAGCTTTTAAGACTGCAGGAGAAAGAAGTGATTGCTGGTGCTGCTGCACCCTTGAGACAGTTTGTTTGGTGCTCCCAGACCAGCCTAGGGGAAAAAAAAAAGGCCAGTGGGAGAGACAGGAGCTTCCCTGAGAACAGCAAAACTTTCTTCCCTTCTTCCATAAGGTATAATTAAACAGTCCTTCGACCCTACAAACCAGAATAAGGAGGAAAAAATTCCTTAAACAGTGATAGAAATTGCAAAATGCTGAGCTGAAACAGTGGTAGAGACTGGCCAAAAATTAATGAGCTGCAGGTGAATACAGGAGTAAGAAATGGGAATTAATTGTGGTGACTAGAACAAAACCAACAAGGGAGGAGAATGGGGGAACTGAATAATTAGGAGCAGGAGAGGCTGAATGCAACTGGTGGATTGCCAGCCTGTTGGCCACAGCCACACAGAATTGCAATCAAAATCCAAAAAATCAAATAAGACCAACTATGGCCGGCCATTTAAAACCCAACAATGGCATTTTTTCAGTTGGAAAGTAATTAATATCAAATATAGAGAATTGCTTTTTTCAAATTGCACTCCTAAAATAGTTTGAACTCATGAGATATAAATGACAAATAGACAACCAAGAAATAAGAAACAGGAGTGCAAAAATCTGTTGCAGAGAACAAGACCTCTAGGAATAAATTTAGGATGTATGTTCATTCAGAGAGAAAAAGAAAAAAAAAAAAAAAACGGAAAAAAAAAACCAACACAAAACCAAAACCCCAACAAATAAAAGGCAAGGCAGACATTTGAAGTGAGAGAAGGCTACTTTCTTTAAGTGACTGAAATGAGAATTTAGGAATCACCAGTGATTTATTTATGGCTCTTCCATTTATCCATCTTTATGCCAAGTTATTAACAGCTGCTTGAATTTAGATTGGATAACTACCATATTTTAATATGTTTTTCTACCCGGAGATGTCATGCATAGAACTAACACCACTAGGTTTATTAACTTAAGTGCATAAAACAGGAATTTTCCTAAAAGAGCAGGGACCTGTATGGCCTTAATCCCTAGGTGTAAATTATCAACGATTCCTTTAAATGTATTTTGTGTCCACAATTCATTTAAGCAAGTTACTAAGTGGCTGTGAGTCATACCAATCTGCCTTTTGATCCAACTGTACTGAACACATTAATGCTTTTGTCTCCTGTGAGTGGAAGAGCGACTGAAGTCCCAATATCAAAGAGCAGAGGGGAAGAGAGGATGATATCTCTGAGGTCAGCTCCCCCTCCTTGTGCTGCTCCTCACTATGGGGTCCTCAAGGCACATGTGTACAAATAAATGGGGTTTGTTTGTACAGATGTTGGCTTGAGGACTGCAAAGTCTCTCCAGACAGTCATTATCTCTGCCATTAAAATATTTTTTTTCCCCTAATATCTGAACTAAATCTTCTTTGCTTCAATTTATTCCTTTGCTTTTTGACCAGGCTGCTACAATTACTGCAATAAAATGTTCCCTACCTTTTTGCTCAAATATGGAAATGGCCATTGCAACATTACAGCCTCCTGATTTTCTTACTGGCATTTTCTGAAGTGAGTAACTTCACTGCTCTCCATTGGGTTGAGATTGTTACAGCTTTCTCTGAGGACAGTGCCCAGAGCAGGATGCAGGGCTCCTACCCAGGTTTTATGGGAGGAAGGCAGAAGATCACTGTTGTACTTCTGTCTGTACACACAGCTGTAGGGCTTGTCTTTTTTTTGCAGTAGGTGACCACTACTGAATTGTGCCAGCTTATGTGGCACAGTGATGCCCAGATACTTTGCAGTAAAGCATAGCTGGTTGTTCCCCTTTGTGTAGTTGGCTCTTCTTGCGTCAGTGAGGTGTCTTCAGCTGTTGGTTGAGTAGCAGCTTCATTTTTCAGACCATCTTTCTCTTTTACCAAGGTCACTTCTCTTTTTTGATTCTAACCTGTGAAAAATCTGTAGTCCTTTTACCTGTGGGTATTTTTATGTGTGGGTGAGAGTAAGAAATATGCTGGCCTGATTCTTTAACACAGACGCATGAATGAGAGTGAGAACCATCATCACTGTTTGCCATAAGGGATCTGGATGTGTAAATTGTTAAGAGAAATTGCCATGAAAATAAATTCTGAGAACCTGCTCAAATGCTAAATGATAGTCCTTATTTATAAGTATGGACATAGACAGTAAATATCAAACAATATTAAGCCACGATTGTAAATGTTACCTTGTTAGTGGCATTTGCACAATTTTTATTGTACTTTTGCTTTGCTCCCAAAATATAATCTTTTGCATTCACCGTCATTGTCTTTTTTTTTTTTGATTTGACTAGATTTTGAAATCTATTAGATTCATCACAGATGTCAACTTTCAAAAGAGATACTATTTACCACCCTTGCACTTAACCTTGTGGCTCTTTTTTCCACTGTATCACATAAGTGAAGCATTTCATTGTTCATATAACTCTTCTATCCACCTCTTTACTCCTTTCCCCCTTTGTTTTTACACATCTTTCTTCCACGTGAAAGATGTGTGGCAATGACATATTTAATGTAATTTTCTTTCCCATCTCTTTGCTGAAAGGAATGTATAACCTGAAATCTATGACCTTTTTTTGAGTTCATCTCTTCTGATGCACTGTTCTTTATACTGTTCATCTTTTCTTTCAGACATTCTTTCTTCTTTCCCCCTCCCTCTCAGTAACATCTTTTTTAGGATTCTCCATCTTTTATAGTTCTTTTCCTTTGTTCCACTGATCCTCCCTCTACTGATCCCTCTTGCATGTTCCTGCCATGCCCACTAATGCTCGTCACACTGACTTCCTCTATCTTTCTTGGAATTGAAAGAAACTACAAGGTGGGGAGAGGGGAAAGGAAAAAAAGAGAAAGCATTAAATGAAAGGCAGGCCAGCTCTATGACAAGGGCTGATGTAGAACCATCACCTGATCTCAGAGGACTCTTCTGTCCCTGGGTGTCTGCCTTTCCCCTTCCCCACCCTGCTTCCAGCAGCTCTCTACTCCTCCAGCAGCCACTGCTGCCCCAAACTCCCCTTTTCTTGGGATGTTGGTGGGGATTCAGATATAAACACACAAAACATTTTGGGGGAGGGGGCATTAATGTGGAATTTCATCAATGGCTAGACTTTATTTTAAATGTTCTGGTA
>VXBW01006284.1:556816-590717 GCA_013400375.1 Thinocorus orbignyianus
AAAAAATGTGTAAATTTTTTTTAAAAGTTTTTAAAATTAAAAAAAAAAAAAAAAAAAAAAAAAAAGCACTAGCAGCAAAGAAAACAGCTGAAGATACAATGTGGGCAATTAAATAGATAATGCTCAGTTAACAAGGAAATAGGTTTCCAGAAAGTCAGTTTTAGAGAGTGGTTCAGTTTTTAATTCTTAAGACAGTTTGGGTTGCTCCATTTCTCCTTCCTCCAGCCCACCTGAATGACTTCAGCAACCTTGCTGGGTCCCTGCCTAGCAAGGCCTTGCTAAACCTCTCCTCTCTTGCTTTCCTTCCCAATAATTTTCCTCAGGCTTTTCTGTCATTGTTACAAACCCCAGGCAGGAGGAAGCAACCACAGCTGCTCTCCCTGGTGTGTTTGGGTGCAGGATGGGATGGAGCAGAGCCCACTTCCCCTTCAGAGAGAGAGGCCCTTGCTTATACCCGTTGCTATGGGGGGTAGTTGACTTGGGCATTAACTCCAGGGAGGGGTCACACCTGTGGAGAGGGGTGGACAGATTAGCTGACCCATCTGCCATGATCACTATAAAAGCTGAGGGAGCAAAGAGGTTGGGTTGGTTCTTCTTCTCTGGCAGCTTATCAAGAGATTTTCTTCAGTGGGGAGGACTCTGAGGATTTGTTTACCTTTGGCTGTCATCAGACTGTTCTTGAACCTGGTTCCTCATCATTGATACCAGTTTGGAACTTTCCCAGTGCCTGCTGGTGAGATCTCCCTGGGAACTTGAGATGATTTTTTCTCTATATGTATAATTCTATATTGTATCTCTTTCATTATTTCTATTTTATTTTATTATATTTCATTTGTTTAGGTTTTTTTTTTTTCCTAAACTTGTAACTTTCTTTATCTCTCTTTTTCCTCTTCTTGGAGCAAGAGGTAGGGGAGAGCAACTCTCATCTTGTCATTGGCCAGCCTGGCCCAAACCATGACACATGTATATGTTTGTTTTCCTCCCGTGATGAGAGCACTTGAAAAGTCAGACTCATTTTGTTCCAAAATGCTTCCTAGTACAATTCCTGTTATGCAAATCATCTACTTTTTCTTTATCCTTGTGTTTTATCAACATTTGTGGATTCTATTGGGGGAAAAAAAAAAAAAAAAACAAACCAAAAATCAATCACACTGACGTGGAAGACCTGAATTTTAGTTATTGCTTCTACTGTTGGTGAGAGCTGACTGGAATAACAGGCAAGCAAATTGACATTTACTCTCTCCCTGGATGCCATTGCCATATTAAAACTGTGCTTCAGGATTCCTGTCTGCAAGAAGCACTGAGCATCTGCTAACCTTTCAGTGCCTCTGCTGGCATCCCTCACTGTTTTTCCTGCCCCAGACTCCCAGAGTGTTTCCACTGAAATCGGAGATACCCGTAAGACTGACTTTGAAGTGTAGCTATCCTTTGCTCAGCAGGTACTATTGTGCTTGTTAGCTGGATGTCAGTTGTGGCACCTTTTTGGTAGAGCAAGGTGGGGTTGGGTGTTTTTTGAAAGATGGTTTGGACTCCTGCTACTCCCTCTGCCCCAGACCATGCCATGTGCTGGAAATAAACCTTTGTCTCTAGAAATCTTTTGAAGGCATCTTCTTTCAGCCAACAGCACAGACTAGGGAGGGTGGCTTTGATTGCTTTGTTGTTTGTTGAATTTCATAAGGAGAAGAAAAAAACCTAGGGTTTAGAGGCTAGAAGACCTCAAGGAATAAGCGAGAGAGAGGGCGTGATACAAATAAAAAAAAAAAAAAAAAGCCCATAAAAAGATCAGCTGCAACAGTGACATCAAGGCCTACCACCAGCCTCTTGTTATGGCTGTCATTTACTTGCTGAATCCTGAGAGCCCTCAAGAATGGCTGCTGACTTCCTACCCTGTGTGTTTAATGCTGTGATCAGGGAAGCATCAGGAGTAAGCAGAAGAGGAGCAAGACACCACAGGGGGTATGTGTTTGGTGGCACTGCCTGACCTGGGGGTCAACACTGGGAAATAAAAGGCTGAGCACTGGGAACACAAGAGGATTTTGATCTCCGTACCCTTCAAACCACATAGAGCCTTCTGCTTTTATTTTTTTATCCAAACAAAGATTTTTGAATGTGCTGCCTCAATTGCATTGTATAAAGAAAAAAAACCAAACAAACAAACAAACAAAAAACAACCAAACAAACAAACAAAAAGACAAGAAAGAAGAAAAGCTGTGCCATGCCCAACGTGGTGAAGTCTAATTTTGCACATTGAAGCTGCATCCTTTTCCATTTTTTTCCGGAATTTCTGCACAAGGATGGAGATCATTACCCCCCCATAACTGAGGCCTCAGAGTCTTGTGTATGCAGTAGCAGCGGAAGATGCCTACTTCTTACTCTGTCAGAAAAGATGCCTGATGCAGCTTCATGTAATGGCTTTTAACAGCTCTCTCCCATGGATACTCTTACTTTCTGTTTTATTGGTACTGACATGGTAGCACCAGCATGGCCAGTGTATCAGCTCTGCTGCAGTACAACACTGCCAAAATTTTCATTCCATGAAGGAAAAACTTGTAATCTGAATGATACTACTTTGACTTCTGTAATGCTGAGTATGAAAAATATTACAGACATTTATTGGATGCGATATTTTATTCATTATAGCTCATTATTTGAGAAATCTAAATATAGCATAAAATCAAAAACAAAGGAAGGCAGTCAAAACAATTTTCTTTGCCATAGAAATGCAAACTAGCTTGGTGTTATCTGTGGCTTGCCTTTTTCCCCCTTCTTTCTTTATTTTTCCATATAATTCTAAAGTGATAATGTCTTTTAGTTTGCCTTTTTTTTTTCTTTTTTTTTTTTTCTCTGGCTGAGTCTTGCTGATCTATGTGCAGAGAACCCATAGTCATAGGGAACAAACAAAAGCAGCTTTATTTTCCTCCCCCAAACCCCTCAGCTACGGTGATGTTACCAGTCACCGGGCAGCAACTGCAAGCCTCGCTTCTGACATTAGCATCCCAAAATATTTGCCAGATGTGCGTGGTACAGGCACCCCTTAAAGCCCGCTCCTCCCGCCGGCACCGCGACAGTCCCGCGGCGTGGCAGGAGTGACACCTCGTGGGTGTGCGCAGGAACCGCGCAGGGGGAGTTAAAAGGGGCGCAGGAGTCGGAGATATAGTGGTCGGGGCGAGTAGGGGATGAGCTGTAGTGCGCTGCGCCTGATATCGAGCTCTACCACCTCATTAAAAGTTGATGAGACCAAGATGTATTTTACTGAGCACGTGGCCAACAGGTAAAACAGGAATGGCATAACTGACAGTAGCTGCTAATTCAGAAAAAAACCCACCTTTCTTCCTATTACAGTAAAAAGAATATGGAATATTTTTGTTAAGTTACACCAGAGAAGACCATCTCTGTTAAGACAGTTTGCCAGAACCAATGTCACTGCACTGCAAGGGAGTCCTTCTAGATCGTTGGGATTGTATCAAGATACATTTGACTTGTCTCAAATTGACTTTAGTAGTTACGGGCACTGATTTAAACAGTGAAAAATCAGATCGCTGTGCCACTGAACACCAAGTAACTCCAAGTGAAGAAGGAATAGCAGCAGGCAGGGGTCAAAGCTGGCACATCCAGGTGTGATTTGACTCTGAAGTCATGCAGAGGCTGAGGACTGATGGAAGAAGTATTAATACAGATTTGACTGCGAGCACCCCAGAGAATCCCGGGCATGTCCCTGGGAGGAAAGTCCAATAGAGAACCCTCTTCCAGAAGGCTGCCCATGGGGAAGGTGGGCCCTGGAGTCAAACATAAGAGTATTGTTCCTGGTTGTTCCCCTGACTGCATCTGGGACAATGGGACTTTGGTCCTAGGATCTGTGAGCAAACAGGCTGACCAGAAAGAAACCCACTTGGTCTAGTTCTAATTTTAGAGGGAAGCTCTTGGTGAAGGCTAAAATGCTGCTGGTTAAGCACTGCAAAACAGCAACAGTACAGTCTTTACAGCTCTCCACACTTTACTTGCTATCTGTATCTTGGTAAGAATGACAAGCCAAAACTAAAAACTGTGCTTGAATTTCATGGGCTTCCATGTGCATAATTAAATTATGTTTTGTGGGTGCTGCAAATACATGGGTTTTATTTGCACTGGTTTTGTGCTGCCTTTCCCCTTTTCTCCAGAGCCCCTAATCTGTGTGATGGGATTGCTGAGAAGCTAATAAGCTTTATTTCAACCTTTTCCATCTCAGTTTTTTGTATATCTCCTTCCAGCTTTACCAAAAAACCTTCACTCTGTTTGCAAGGACAAAAGGCAAAACCAGGGCTATGCATTCTAATGGCCTCAAATGCTGAACCATTTTGGGGAGGCTTTTCTATGGAGAATCATATATGTGGGGAACCACTTTTAAGTTTTGAAACTCGGAGGATGAAAGAAATGCTGTTTCTTTATTAGTAATAGAGAGCCAACTTTCAAAACATAATATTTAATGAAAAATATATTAGGTATTTGTATGTAATATATTTTTCAGTCTGGAGTGGATGTTATGGAAAACAATTGTCCCAGCTTTAGGGGATGGAGAGAAAGTTTGTCTTTGCTTGGATGGGATGTTGTCATTTGATAATTCCTGCCACATGTTCTTATGAGTAGGATGTTTTTGTTTCCTTGCTGTGTCTCCCCCCAAGTCCTGCTGGGTAATATTTCACATGGTCACGGTCAAAAAAAGCATGTGACAACTTCCAGATGTTCAAATAATCAAAGCGATCTGCAGATCTAAGGGAGCACACCAACAAACAAATGAAGGATAGCTTGAAGGGCTGCAGTCTAGGTGGGGGGTCACATTCAGAGGTGGCATAACAGGCTGAGGGATAGTCTTTTAATATCTGAAGAATTCACTGATGTCTACATCATTTGCTAAAAAGGAGACAGTCCGATGATATGGCTGGGCAGGCAGTAGAAACTGAGAACACAGGGTCTGGTCATGGTTTTTTTGGAGCAGTGCTGGCTTCCCAGGGGAGTGAGGAGGACTGTCAGTGCAGCATAGCTCTGAGCTGAGCTGGCTGCTGGGCTCCAGCTCGCATGGTGTGACTGGGGCTAAGAAATGTGACCATGCCCTGCTGCTGTTCACACCACCACATCTGGGGCTGTTTCTTTGCTGAGCTGGTGGTGCCTGAGGCAGTGTTGCATTCCTGCATTCAGCTGAGAGAAGAAAGGACACCTCTAAGAGCACGGAAACATGTCTGCTTCTGGCTTGCTCCTAGCTGACTTGAACAAACACCTGTTTATGCATTAACAGCTAGTCCAAAGCTGGGGTTTGGGAGCCCTTTATCAGAACCCTTCATTGTCCCAGGTGATTTTCGTTGGTCCATCCTCGCAACTTTATAGAAACAGTCAAGAGAATTGAAAATGTACATTGGGACCCTGTATTCCTCTTTGGGAATGTAAAACCATTAATCAGCAAGGAAAACCCCACAATTTATGTTAGTCACTGGCAACCTGATACTTGTAGAGCACAGTTGTATGGTGCAGTGCATGGAGCTGCAAGAAGGGACAGTAGGATGGTGGTCGCTTACTGCTGTCACGCAGGTTGGGAGGACCTGTCTCTGGTCACAGGAGGGACAGTGTTCCCACCTCACAGGATCCTAGAGCAAGTCGGCTGGTGCCTTTTTGTAGGCTGGCATTTTATGCATCAGTGCCTCCACTGCTGGTGGCACACCCGTTGAAACAGATGTGCTCTGTGTCTGTCCTCTGCGTGCAACTGGAACACCTCTGCTGGAAAACTCTTTTATAAAAGAGAAAGGAAGATCTGATCACATTGAGGGAGCTGCTGGAATTTTGAATATTGCCGTGTCTCTTACAGGCTGATGCTTTTGAAGCATAACTATTTGGGAGATTGCTACCAAGTACTCTTTCCTGTTGGTAATAAGGCTTTATGTGACTTTTTGAGCAATCCTCTATGGGTCTTATATGATTTGGGAGGTAGTGGTGTAGGGTGCTAGCAAATTCAGTTCCACACCAGGAAAAGAATCAACTTGGTGACAGTTTGTCCATTATTGAAAGTGGCTTTTGTCTGCCAAGACCTCTGTATTGCATTCCCAAAGAGTTTGGAGAACTTCTGGCAAGATTATGCCTTGGTTTGTTCAAAGAATCCCTCTGTATGTACACAGAAGGGGAAGGACCAATACATTGCTCACCTGGAAAATGGGTCCATCATGCCTGTGTGCATTAGAGGGGGCTGTGCCTGAGGACATTGGTAGCAATGTGGGAGCCTTGGAGAAGGCACACCATGATATGAGCAAACACCCAAAAGTGAGTAGGATGCTGCAGCTCACGAGGATACTGGTACTTGAATGTACTGCAGAAAAGTGGTGGTCATGAAAAATTAGATCTGGGCCATATAAAAGATATTTGTTGTGATAAGTCATCTCTGTCCTCTGTCACGTCTGTAAGACTAGGATAACAAGGTCATCTTATGTTGTACACCTTGAAAAGGTTTGGAGACCTGTGTTCTTCTATTAGCTGGAGCATCGACAGTGTGTGCTTCCATCATCTATAATGTGGTTGTCAAGACTGCAGACTCTTTGTCTACATCCACAGGGAAAGTTATAATTACCTATGTGTGGTAAATTAAAAATGGAAACCATTCACTGCACTGGAAGCTGACGCAAGAAGGACAGATCATCAGTCATGAGACTTGATAAGGAAAATAAAGCTACTGCATCACAAACCAGAAAACTCTGGGACAAAAAACCCAAGCAGTCTCCGTCTACTATCCTGTGCCCATCTATTGGTCATCCACTTGCCTGTCCACTAGCTACATATTTGGGTATTTTTATTTAAAAAACAAGCAAGGGAGAGGAGTGGGGAGATCTGGCTGGGGCAAGAGGAAAGTGGCTAAAGGACCTTTTCCTTGTCTGGTAAATGCATTCCTGGTCTCCCTTCAAGGTTTCATAGTTTAGAAAGAATTGCACTTCGTTCTTCAAAAGATGTGTCAGTCCGTTATGGATTAAGATGACAACATGCCTTCCACATTTACTCTTTATACAAAGACTGATTTTTTGGAGGATTTGCTAGTCACTTTATTTCAGACACATTTTTTAACCTCTTTGGATTTCTTTGTGGTTAAATTTAGACTCTGTCCTTCCTGAATCCTATAAGGCTTGCTGTGCGGTGTTTGTCCTTTCATGGTCATTGCTGATACATAACCGCTGCACTCATTGTGCTCCACTAAAATCATTTTGTCAGGAAAAAAAATAAAATGAAAATATTCTCTCAGAGGGAGGACTCTATAATTTTGTAACAAAAATTCCCCAATATTTTCCAAACTGAACTTAATATAAAAATAAGATAAATGCTTCCTTTTTCTTCTACCCAGATGCAATTCTTCCAAAGCTTCAGACATGAATAATATCTCTAAATTTTCCAGCTATTTCAATGTCCTGGCCATACTGAAGCCAGGCTATGGCTCTCACATTCGTTGAGAAAAATCTGCAGAAAAAGGCCAATGCCTGCTGTCTCGATCCAATAAAATCAACGATCGCATACCTCTTACTTTACTTTATCAGTTTTTGTTCCCTTCCATTGTTTGTTTGAAGCTGGCCCTCCATTTTACCCTTTCCCATGAAAACTTGGGAATTTCCTGCTACTTTCCTTTTTCTGCTGCTTCTTTCTTTGGAGTCTCTAATCTCTTTCTCTTATTTAACAGCCATCATTCTCATCTGTTGTTTGCAGATCTTGGCCAAATCATTATAAAGTCAAGAGAAAGGTTTTCCCTGGAATTTTAGATGTGTTTCTGCTGTGTTTTTTATTTCCTTATTCATCTCGCTGCCTGCCTGGCTGATTTAAACAAATATTTTCAGAACAACTTGTCCTCCCCTGACTAAACTGGTAAATAATGGATAAATATAGTTTTCATTGGGAACAGCTTTCTGGCAAAAGATGGAGTATTGCACTAGAGAAGATTTTTTTGTCACCTTGAGTTATAGGACCTGGTTGGTTGAATTAATACTATTTACTTAACCTGCCTGTTCAACACACAAACATCAGAGATGTCCTTTAGTGGTTGTGGTACTTTTTGCTGACTGCGCTACACTAGCTACAACACCTGGGCAGTAACTCTATGAAACAGAAATAGTCTGGGTTTCTTTCTTTCTTTGTCTCAAAAGCAGCGCAAATCTATTTCATATATTTAAGCAAAGGCTCACAATTATTTTTCCCAGTCATTCTCTCTCTCTCTCTTTTTTTTTTTTTTTTTTTTAACCATCTGGAAAGGAAATGTTTTTCTGTCATAAGCTTCAACATGTAACAATTGTATTATAAATTCCTTGGTGTCCTAAAGCTGGCTACCTGCCTCCTTAAGTGAGTCCTGCTGTGACAGTACTGTCTTCTTATCAAAATGTACTTCACTGAGCCTACAAAAGGGATGTTGCTATGTTTGCTAGTATGAAACTTTGCATATTGTCTGTGAAGCATACAGAGGACTTTAATAAATATTTTTCTATGTGTTTATTCACATGGAGGGGCTAGACATATAAGTATTCCAGTATTCTTGAAACACATAGTGAAAATAAAAACCTTACTCGCAACGGTAATATGAATATAAGTAATTGTATTTTGAATTTTTATTGTAATAAATTATAGCAATAGTTCACACAACCCAGCTATTATCTCAGATTGTCTCTCTGCAGAATCACAAAAACAATCTGAGTCATCCTGACTTGATTCATGTTCAGTTCCTGTTTGGGAAGGCTTCCCTTGCCATCAGACTGCCTGGCAACGTTTATTTTTCTGTGAAAGCTCAGATTCTCTACAACAGTCCCACAGTCTATGGTGTGTTCTGCAACATGAATCATGGAAAATATGCATCCCTGCTTATTTGTAGCTGGTTATTTTTGTAGAATTCCATGTGGAAGAAAAGCCATGAGATTTTTTTCTATGTGATACTTGTGTCTTTTTAGCACTCTGATGGGAATTGTTTAAACAGAGACTTATCGAAAGATGCTCAGCATTCGAAAGAGGGAAAAGCGGTGGAGTTGACGTGTGGAGCCGAGACTAAGTATGAACCAGTTTCAAAAAAAAAGAGAGTGAATTTACCTTTATGAATAAAGCAAGACACCAGAGAGTTGTTTCCTTGTTTCTCCTAGGGTCCTTTTTATGGCCTACCACTGAATTCTTGGGAAACTTTTATTATACTTCCTTGTGGATTTCATTTTGCTTATGTATAATATATTCAATTAGTACACACAGAGTATATTATTTCAGTTAGTTCCTGGAACTGCTTAATTAATAAACAACTTTGGCACTCTCACCTGAAAAGCATGCTAGAAACAGAGAAAATGACTTCTACCTGCCAACCTTGCGTACATCACTTGAGAGAAACCTCTCTGACCTGAAAACACAGCACAGTAGCTCTATGCAATATCTTAGACATGAAGTGAATAATAATGTGTGACTTCGGGGAAATGAAGCTACACAGAATAATGATGATACTAACTGACATTTCTGGAGCTGAACAGTTCAGCAGTTTCCGATAGTGTCCTGCAAAAACACAGTACTAATTTTACTACTAGCAGCAGAGGTAGTATTAAGGGCTAGCAAGAGAATAAAATCATCACTTCAGACATAGGCAGATATTACAAAGATTTGGGTTAGCACGTATAATAAGGATTGAAGGAACTCTAGAAGAAGAAATCTGAAGTGCTCAGTCATTTGATTGCAGAAGGCTGAGCAATAGCCTTTTATCTGGTGGGCACAAGTAAAATCAGCAGCAGAGAAACAAGGTGTAGGGGCTGCGCTTGCTGTTGGGAGCACCCTCCACTGGGGAGCACTGAGCTTAAACAGGGCATGCCAGGTCATCTCCAGGGCATCAGCTGAACGTGAACTCTGTGAATAAAATTTGTCGAAAACTAATGTGGCCCCTGGGGCCCCCTGTGCGCTTGTGGCAGGGGAGGCCTTGTTTCCTCTGTACGTGTGTTGAGCTCTGAAGCATGGTGTTTGCTTCAGGCACTCCTAAAGACTGCTGGAAAACCAGCTCTGAGAGCCACCAGAAGCCTGGAAAACACCTCCTGATAGAAATATGCGGTCTTTTAAGCATATCAAGAAAAGGTTAAAGGATTACAGGTTACAGACGGTCATTATTTAGTTGAGGACTAACACTCTTACAACCTAACAAATAAAGATATAAAAAGATCTGGTGGCTGGAGCTGGGCAAATGTGCAGGAGGAAAAGGCTACACATTTTACCAGGGAAACACTTAGCTGCTGGCATGGATCACAATAGGTTACTGTGGCTTTTCTACCATTAGTAATTTCTGAATCGAGAATAGATGTTATTGGGCTTTTTAATTTAAAAGATGTACTCAAGTTTAAACTGGATCAAATTCAAGGATGTTCTGTGTCCTAAACTATGTGGTTAGGTGACCACATGGCGACTCCTGGGTTTATAATCTGAAAATCCTTTTGCTCTGACAAATAGGGCTGGAGGAGCTTTTACCAGGATTCATATTTTGGATTCGTGGATGCTCATTGTGTCTACCGGGGTCAGCATTCACCTTTCTTCCTTCTCCTGAACCAGCTTAGCTCTGACTGGTCCTGGCTGCAGAGGTGCACTAGGCAGACCTGTGCTGCCTAGCCCAAGGATGCTCCTTTTTCACTTATTTCTCTCCTCCCAGGCTGGAACCCCACAATCATTTTTCCGAGGAGCCAGGAGCCACCTTGAACCGGGGAACTTCTGTAGCGCTTTGAGAGTAACCATTCACAAAGACCTTACAGCTCTGAACTACAGCACGCACAAAGAATACTTTTTTTCTAGTGACTACAAAATGCTGCAATAAGCTTTGCTCAAATGAAACCTCTATTAGTTGTAGTGAAGCTTTGTATTTTAGCCACCAAGGATTTGACTCTCAGATAATTGTGATTATACATTCTCTTCAGAACAACTTGCATTATTTAAGAAGAAAGTCAAACTCCAATCAAGCGGCTCAGAGGTTTTGAAATACTCAGATGTAGAGCTGCCAGCTTCCCTGATTTAGTCATTGAGGTACAGTGCAAAATGCTACCAAGCAGGCAATAGTCTCAGGATTTATTGCAGTGACTGAACTTATAAATACAGAAAGTTCACAGAAAAGCCTGCTCTCGTGAACTTTCAATCAACATTTGCAGACTAAGAAGCCATAGATTATTTATAAAATAAATGGATGCGTATCTGTCCAAATGTTTAATAAAGATAATATGTGAGAAGCATGAAACAAGTTATTTTCCTCTGCAGTAAAAATATATTGGATACAGCACACAGTGGCAATTGCTGTTAATAGCTTTTGTATTCAGTTTTATGATACTCTGACAAGAACTATACCAAAAAACACAGGTCTTAGAATGGAATTGATGAGACCAAACTTTGGTAATGATTGAATTCTCTTTAATTGATATACACACACACACACCCCCCACACACCCCATTTAAATAAGATTTTCATACCAAAAGGTAAACTGAACTATGCAACATAATCCAGAAAAATCTGTTCTTATAAATACTTCTTGTCCCCAGAAAGACATGGGGACAGTGATACTATTGGTTTTAAGTGATCAGACCACATTTTTCTGGTTGCTTTATCTATTGGAGTATGCCTGGCCTGAAAAGGTGAATGCTGATTTAGCCTACAGTTGCCATATACCCTTCAACTGCCTGCTCCCTATATGTGCTCTCCCCCTGCAAAGTACTGACTCATCAAGGACTCGTAAAAGTTACCAAGTAAATAACATGAATTACATTTACACCTTCGCAATAAGGGTGATTTTTATTTCCTGGACAGTCCCAAGAGATGTGAACACAATGTCCAGCCCCAGGCTAACATTTACTCTCCTGTTGCCAGCACAGCTGGCTCCAGAACTGGAAACCTGGTAAGGTGAGTTGAAAATATTTCTTCCCCATGCTCTAACGTACCAGTCGCAACTCAAATATGTTGAAGAAGTTTTCACTCCTTAAATATATCTTCACATATCTGCATTTCAGATTTATATTACTGCCAATGCACTTTCCATTTTGTGTTACACCTAGTGCCTACATTACCTGTTGATATTTGGGCTCTATAGGAAGAAGAGGAGGGAGCTGAGGAGAGGGGAGAGACTAAAATGAAGTGTGAGTGCATTAGAAGCATTTTTAAGCTTGGGTCTGGGCCTACTGAGTCTTTGGCAGCATATTTTTGCTCTCAATGGGAGTAGTGGTTGCCCATCAACACTGGGTGGTTCCCAGGATGACAGCCTGTTCTGCCCCACTGGTACTGGGCTCCCCAGTTCAAGAAGGACAGGGAACTGTTGGAGAGGGTACAGCAAAGGGCTACAAAGATGATTAGGGGACTAGAACATCTCTCTTATGAGGAAAGGCTGAAGAACTCAGTTTGGAGAAGAAAAGACTGAGGGGGGACCTAATCAACACCTATAAATACTTAAAGGGTGGATGCCAAGAGGAATGGGCCAGTCTTTTTTCAGGGATGCCCATTAACAGGACAAGAGGTAACGGGCACAAACTTGAATGTAGGAAGTTCCACCTAAACATGAGGAGGAACTTCTTCAGTTTGAGGGTGGCAGATCACTGGAACAGGCTGCCCAGAGAGGTGGTGGAGTTTCTGTCTCTAGAGACATTCAAAAGCCACCTGGACATGTTCCTGCACAACTTGCTCTAGGTGGGCCTGCTCCGGTGGGTGGGTTGGACTACATGATCTCCAGAGGCTCCTTCCAACCCCATGTCATTCTGTGATTCTCTACTAACCACACCTGCAGCATGAGGTCTGCCACTCTGTAAGCACAGGTCCTGCTCATTTAGCTTGATCAATTCTTTTTACTTAAGCACACATAGGCACACAGAAAATGCTTTTTTTTTTTTTTTGAATCTAGCTTCATCCTGAAAGGATGCCCATGCTTCTTGCTGCTAAAGGACTCCTGAAGCCTTGCATTTTTGGAAGAGGTAAGTGAAGGAGGAGACGGACCTGCAAAGGTGAGAAGGAGCATTCCTCAGAGCTAGAAATTACAGCCCAACTTTGCTTAAGATCCCAAGCTCTGGCTTTATTGATTACAGTAAAGAACATCTAGTGACACTAAATACTGCTTTTATTGCTACTATTAGTGCCAGGCACAGAGATACTACAAATAGTTGGTGTGACAGACATCCATTCCTGAGCTGTCATGTGCTGTTGTACCTGCTTTATGTTTCTACATGGGGTTTTTCAAACAGTGAGAGGAAGTGGTTAGTCCTTTCAAATTTGGTAGAGCGAGACTGGTATTGATTTCATGGCTGTGGTCACGTGCCAAGAGATTATTTGTTCTGCAACAGTGAGCTCAATACATGACTATGTCCCTGATAGTTGAATCTCAAAAACATCACAAAAAGAGATGCCAGTAAACTCATTCTTTAAGCACGAGCTCTCTGAAGTTGAAATCCTAGTAGCAGTCATCACATTCGTGCTGACACTGGCTAATATGGACCAAAATCTTGGCCCCATTAAAATCTTTGGTAAATATTTGGCTGAGAAGTGCAAATATTTTTTTTTTACACAAAATCAAAAAGACAGAGGGAGGAAAAAGAGAATTTTGTGTAATAATGGTAAAATGTTTTTGTTTTTCAACATCCTGGATGTCAATGCCCTTAGTTTATAAAAGTTCAAGGATTTTTGTTCTAAAATGAAAAAAAACCAACAACTTCATTCCTCATTTCTGTCTCTCCCTTCCCAAGAGAAAACTTGGCAGGATTGAGCTACAGCCCAGCGAGGTACCAGGCAGCATCATAGTGGGTGATGAGGCGAGTCAAATGCCAACTCAGTTCCTTCTGGTGAGCTCAGGGATTTGGTTTGCATTCTTTAAAAGCTGCTGACACCCCAGTCTGCAGCCCCAGACAGACTTTAGAGAGAATCCAACCTTCAGACTTTGCAGAGCTGATCTAACAAACACCCTGCGCTAATTAAAGCAAGCCCGTCCAGTGGTTTTAATAGGCTTTGGAAGCAGGCTCCATAAAGCAAATACCTGTGGCATCAAGTATTGGAAACCATCAAAAACTCAGCAGAGCATCAAGTCCTTGGTCTATAAGCCATCTGGAATTTCTGACTAAACATTTCTAAAAGTTGACTTGATCATAAGGAAAGAAAATTAACTGAACTCACAAACACGCCTCATCTTTTTAGTGACCACAGGAATTACTATTAGTATATTGTACAAAGTTTCAAAAAGTTATAGATTAACTGGATTTTTTTTTATTGGCTCTTTGTGTATTTCCCTTCAGAATTCGTGTTTATTTTATTTATTTATGGTGCTGATTTCTTTTTAGTTGCTCCTTACTAATGTGTTCAAAACAGTGGGCAAAGTCAAAAGCAGGAGAAACAGCAGATGGCAGCACTAGGCTGCTTTATCTGCGCTGTTAGAGAAAACGGGAAAAATCTGTGAGCTAGCTGAACAGAAGTTTTCTTAAAGTTTGTTTGCTTTCAAATCGCCTTTCTTTCTCATGTTCTTTTGGATTGTGGGTTGATTTCTTTTCTTCTGTTTTTTGTTTTGTTTTGTTTTCTACTCACTTTTGGAGAAAAGAAGAGCAGAGGAGGAAAATTGCTATGTCAGGTCATCCTGTATTGATTTAGGAGTAGATAGTAAGACCTGATGTGACCTGCTGAAAAGATGACATGAGGTTATGGCCTAGCCTACCAGCGCTTCACGTCGTATTAAACACTCCACAGGGGCAACATCTGGAGGGTTAAACAACCGCTGGGTAATGCAATTTTAAATACCACTTCATCAAAGTAATAGACTCCACAGGACCCTCTTGGGATCTGTAAACTGATGTGTTCCAGGCTTTGTGTGCTGCAGCCCTTTTGTGTAACACATTAAGGAGAGCCTGATACGTCTGACTATTGCAGGGTGATAGATCTGAGGTTTGCAAACTTATCCACAGCATACTGCCTCACTAGGCCTGGGATAAAATTCATGGCCTTTATGGGCTTTGCCGCCCCCTTTTTTTTTTTTTTTTTCCCTCAAAGCGTGATAGTTTGTATATCCAAAATTCCTCTGAGCTGAGGAAAAGATTTTAGAAAATCACATTTAGTTTTGAGTCTGTTTTAATACTGGTGCATGAGACTCAAAAGGAGATGTGATCCCATTCTTTCGGTTTTCCAGGGTAGTTACAGAAGAGGGAGCAAATCTGTGTGTTCTTAAAAACCAGTCAAACTTTCAACCTGAATAACAAGTGGATTCTTCAGGTCCTTACCAGACCTGGCTCCTTTCCTGTATTTTTCAAAC
The DNA here is from genome assembly GCA_013400375.1 of Thinocorus orbignyianus. NCBI lineage: Eukaryota > Metazoa > Chordata > Aves > Ciconiiformes > Thinocoridae > Thinocorus > Thinocorus orbignyianus. The sequence goes on from VXBW01006284.1 coordinate 572,062, forward strand.
ACGACCCAACCGTAGCTCTAGTAATACAAATTATGAAGGAAATGTGGTCCAATTTGGTGGACCATGGAGGCTGGTGCCACTGTCTAGCTGCAAATCAACATACCTGTCAGTGAGTAGAACAGTGTGCTATTTTCCGAAATAATTCCTTCCACTATTTCAGAGCTGCTAAGCAACAATTAAGAAAAGTCCCATTAAATAATTAATCACTTTAGTCCCATTGAATAATTAATCACTTTAAGAGAGGACAGCCCAAGAACTTTTTCCATTGCCTGCCAATGCAACATTTGCTTCTTGAATCCAAATCCAGCAAAGGCCAGAGCCCACACAGATCCCTGCATCTGGGCAGAAAGAATCTGAGAGCTGTCACCAACTGATCTTTGTCACTACCAGGAGGATGTGGAAGGACACTTGGTAACTCTTTTGCAGGGACAAAAATTTAGGATAAGGTTTGCAACTGCCATGAGTCAGAGGCGTTCAGCCGAGGTCAATGGAAAGGCTTCGATTTTTTCTGAGCATCTATCTGCCCTTGCAGCTGTCCTTGCTGGCAGATCCTTCTCACTGCTTTACTGCAATCACTTCAGATCAAAGGGCAGTGGAAAATTCCTTAATTACCTGACACAGTTTCAGTTCAGAAAATGTCTCTGGGTAAGTTGTTGTGTGATGCCTTTCAAAGAGGGATACTAAGAGCAGTCATAGAGCAGAGGGAGGAGGTATGAAGCCACCATTGCAATTTTATTTGTGTTACTGGGTACTTGTAAACTCTGGGAAGTTATAGAGAGGCCAGGGAAATGGGTTGTTGTATTTCTGTCTCCACCAAGCCACGTAAAATAGTCAGTCTTTGGTTACCTTAGTGTCAGCAGGAGCACAGACCCAACTTGTACCTGAAGTAGGTGCTGCAGCCTCACGTAACAGCCTCCCTGCAATTTCGGCCCAAGATGATTGTATCAGGCAGTCCTATGCACAGCTACTCATATTAGGCAAACTACTATTTCGACATTATAACATTTATGAATTTATATATCTGAAAGATGTCCTCCCCTCACTAAGCTAGTTTGTGGCCTATACTTTAGAAAGAGAACTTATTAAGAATGCAGACATATGAGCTACTGTAGTTTACTTACTGGAATTATTTTCCATCCCTTATTACTGCTGAGTAGGCCACGGCTGCCCTCCATCTGTGGAGAGGTCTTCATGTGAAAATGGGGAGCAGTAGGGAAACAGCATGGATCCTCCAAAGAATGCATTAGTTTATTTATTTATTTCAAACATCTTTCATGTCTTGGCTTTGTGCATCTTTTCCAAGAAGCAAATGCTTCACAGATGGAAAGAAGCAATTTTCAGTTGTAAAAATTCTAAACAGTTCAGGTGAAATGAAAAACAGAGCTTACTGGAGACATGCCAGCTTTTCCTTTTTATTATTTTTTTCCCCACCCTCATTTTGATTGTGAAAATATTCACCCACCTTCAGACTTTATAGCATGAGAAATGCCCTGCCTGATGTCAAATCCGTGCCTGAGGTATCACTGCAGGGTCGATTAGATAGGAAGGCTCCTATTTCCACACAGACACTACACATCTGCTCTGATTTTCTGCAGGGTAGATCCACAGTTACCCCCACTACAAAAACTGAATCTTACATAAACCAAGCTTATACTGGCATAGCCCCTCTTCTGGACAGAGCTCTGCTACATTGACGTCAGGAAAAGGACTAGTTTGTCCACTGATTCTCTTTTCTCTCAATTCAGATGGCTAGGTAGTGGTACTAGGGAGAAAAAAATTGTAGGTGGTCTGTGAGAAAGAGTAATGAGTTTATTTTTAGATACCTCCTACTCATAAAATCTTTTAGGATTGATGGCAGATCGAATTAGCAGGAGCTTTAGTAAGTACCCTCTAAACCTTTGGATATCACACACTGCCTATATGAGGCACTTAAATCTCCCACATGCTCCCTGTGGGGAGCTTAACTCATCCTCCAGGATATCTGCCTCTGAGCCAGAGACCTATACATCCTGATACGTGTAGATTGAAGCCCAGCAATGGACAAAACAGTACCTCCTATGTGTTGCTGCTGGTAATGCAGGTGCGGAGCCGGAGTGATCCCCATGCGGGACAGGCATCTGCAAAGGAAAGACAGAGCTCTGGGCATCAGAGCTGCCTCTGAGTGATGGGGAGGCCCAGCTCCTTGGGCTCTAAATCATCCAGGGCAATCAGGATGAGAGACCAAAGGAAGTACAGAAGAAGGCCTATAATTATTTGCTGCTGCGTCTCTGGGAACACAGCTCCGGAACACACTCATGCGTAATGCTCAGTCATTGGCTTGCTTTGGATGTTGCAATGGATTTTACAACACGCATTTGACAAGCATGTCGTGCAGGGCTCTACGGGAAGAGACAGAAACACTCAGCGGTGGGTGCTGAATCAGGGTCTAAGTGTGTAATCCAAGGTTATTTGCTATAAAGTCTGGGACATTCCCTGAAAAATGTTGAGTTGTGCAGGAAATATCTGGTTACTTGTGTAACCATTTGCAAGATACACAAACTCATCAGGCTCTGAGTCTTAAGTCTTATGACAATAATGCATTTTCTTCCAGACATGTTCAACTGCATATCTGATACACATACTGCTCGGCCAAGATGACTTGTTAGTGATTTATTTTGAATATCCAGCCTTTACCATATGACATCACCTCCTTAACTTGATGAAAAAAAGGTTTAGACTGAATTTTTCCCATTAAAAATAATGGGGCAATGGTTTCTTGATGCCAATATTTACTGATATCAAAGCAAAATATTGTCTTGGTTATTTGTCTTAATTTAGCCCAAACAGTACACAGAGCACAGCGTACAAAAACAATATGTTCTTTCTTCTAAATCAGATCATCACTTACTAATTACTATATGATTTGAATGAAAACAGAGGCATGATTCAGCGATGCCTTATAGAAATTATCTCACTATATTTAGAGGGATTTTCTTACCTTAATTGATAGAGGGGTCACAGAAAATGATTCCCTATATCTGCATTCATCCAAAATCTGGAAGGATTGCTTTTTAATTGTCCATTATACAAAATACAGCATAATAAGACCCAGATCCATCGCTAAGATCTCTAAGAAACAGCTACACTGTGTATATGGGTAGTAATGTACATAGTGTGTATATATGTATGTGCCTATGTGTGCGCATGCACACACTATGTAATTAATTCTTACACTTCAATCTAAACTTATAGATACTAGTGGTATGTGAAAAATTCAAATGTTATGTTTGTGTTGGATTTGGATATATTTTGCACAGATCATTTAATGTATCTAAATACAATTCAAAATCCAGCCCTGTATTAAACCAAGTCAATGTGAGAACTGATCCAACCAGAGAGGATCCTTTGCTTCTGGGCATGGACCTGGATGCAGCCAGAGATGTGCCTAACTTTACTATGGGTTCTGTCCTATTTGGAAACTTATACGGAAAGTCAAGGATTTCAGGCTCGGGTAAAGCATGAAAGAAAAGGTAATTTGAAGGACAGACTGCTACATGAATACCTAGAAGACTTTGTGCAGAACTACTCTGCTTCCAGCACACCAGGAAAACAAGATTTGTGACTGAGGACTCTAGGACACATTTGACTGAATTATGAATAAATCTGTCTCTTCCCTGTTAGATTTCTATTGCCTAAGAAATCTTTAGCAGAAGCTATGAAAGCATTTCTCTCAAACCTTTCTAGCACACTGCTCCTTGTTTACAGGCATTCAGCAGACCTGTGCTTCCACCTGCGTCAGGCGTTTTTTTTTCTCCTGCCTTCTCTCTAACAGTTCCCATGGCCGGCTCCCATACCAAGGGTGGTGTAGTGTAATGGGAACCATGTTCTGTCACTGGTGAACACATCAAAGCTCATTCGTCAGCTTCTGTGCTTCACTGACAATAAACATGGCCAAACAATGCCAAACACACCCAATACGAACTTTTCTCCATAGCTTAAGCATTGCTGCTTTTATGTGGAGGAAGAAGAATTTCTGCTCGGTTGCCACTAGATGGAGTAAAGCCAAAACTGTAGATATAATTAGTCTTGTGATGAAAACCCATTCATTTTCTATATAGTTTTGGGGGTTTTTTTGTTGTTGTTTTTTTTCCTTAAATGAATCTATTAAGTTGAAAACCAAGCCTATCCGTATCTAGACTGGGGTGAAAGATCCCAGTTTATTTTAATGTGCTGAACTGATTTGTAACTAGGGTTCACTCAAAGGATCCATGGCACAAGGACTTTCACTTTGCACATTGGAGAACCGAAGTCAAATTCTTAAAAGACTGGTTACCTTCTTAGTCTTCCAGCACGCAATTCAGATGAGTAAATAAGGAGTCTAAACTATAGAGCTCTCATGCTGTGACTGTGCAGGTACATAGGTTCCATCTTCATGCATCTAAGGTGTGGATCATTAATAGCTGATGGTGCCCTTGAAAGAGTTTAGCAATAATCTGGCTTCCCTCATTCTCTTTCACTCCGTTAGTGTGCCTTTTGCACTTGTCTGTGTCAGCATGTAAACTCCCATCCTCTGTTCAACTAATTGCACACTAATAATACATAGGGAAATCACAAAATATTTCCTCTTGGGGTGCGGAGAGTTATCAGACTGTTTTCGCAGCACAGGTGCTAATCTCAGATGTGCTCAGCTTTGCCCTGCTTCGGTTTCCAACTAGGGGATTTCCACTATTGCCTAAAATGCCAGCTGACAACAAGATAACAGTTATGGCTTCAGAAAATCTACTGCATACGGGTGTGTATTTTGAAAAGTACAGTGAAGATTATACAGTGAGCATACACATATAAAGTTCTTTACACTGTTGTTTTTGTAATTGTGACAGTTCTCCATATACATGAAACTGTTGAACCCTCTAAAAGAAATTCCAAGCGTGTTTTATGTACTTTATGTTTTTGTGCTTAGCTTAAACAGTAGAACAGGACAGAATAGAACAATTTTAGTTGGAAGGGACCAGCAATGGTCATCTAGTCCAACTACCTGCGCAATTTGGGGCTGACCAAAAGTGAAAGTGTTTTATTAAGGGCATTGTCCAAATGCCTCTTAAACACTGATGGACTTGGGACATTGACCACCTCACTAGGAAGCCTATTCGAGTGTTTTACCACCCTCTTGGTATTTATTCCCGTCCTGAAAATCCTTATCTCATATCACATCATGTTTGACAAGATAGTAAGCAATTCATCTATTCTCTTCCTTGAATCTGAATTATAATCTATTTTTTACCTTTATTCCTTGTGAAGCAGGAAACATTTCTACTTGACAGACTTAGAAGATCTTCTACTAACCAAATGAAAGCCTTGCAGATCTCTGCTACCACTAATACTCTTCCAGATGAGACTGCTTGGATGTTGTTTCTTTTCCACCAAGTGAGGCTCCTTTTTACTGTACTTGGTGATGAAATGATTTAAGGCAATAGCTGGTCAGAAATCCAAATACATCTCATCAAGAGCATTTTAAAAGAAAATATTGAGGAATGTTTCTGCTTGGAGAATAATCTTGTATTTTCTCCAGGAAGTTTTGAACAAATCTGGGGAAAAAAACAGAAACTTTGAAATAGAATTATGTATCTACTTAAAATGGTATTTTTTTTTTTCAGAACACAATGAAATTACTATTTATAACAAAACAAGAAATTATAAATGTATTTTATGTCATTTGATCTTTTTACTAGAAACAGTTTTTTGTTTGAGAATTTAAAAATGATTAGTGGAAATTACAGGTCATCCGGACCACAAAAAAACAAAACAAAAAAAAAAAAAAAAAACAAAACAAAACAAAAAAAACCCCAAAAACTGCCATTTCAGCATAATTACATCAATTTGAAGTATAAACAGTATTTCTGCATGCAAGAACGTTTCAATCTTTTCTGCAGAGCTTCCCATGCCAAGAGCTTATGTCTCCATGTTATTCCTGCACACCTCAAGACTGTCAGGGCTTAATGACCAGTGGTGGCTTGTGTTGTCCCAGTTGCGCAAGCAAAGCTGATATTTGCCACGCCAAGGCTAGTGGAGCAGGGTGAGAGCCAGGCATTCCCATCATGGACAAGAGAGGAAGAGTGGGCAGTAACATAAGAGGGACGAAGAAAGAGCCAAGGGTAAACATTAGCAGTTCAGGCTTCCTTATCCTGATGCTTCCAGGGGTACAGGGAAACTGAGCCCAGCTGGGCTGCCTCCAGGCCAGGACTGTGAGAACTTCCCATATCCCAGCTCTTCAGTGGAAACATCCAGGTTAGACTTCTGGCATATGCAGAGGCTGTTTTGTTTTTTTTTTCTCCCATCTCTCTTCCACGGTAGTATCCTACCTAAGCAACTTGCCTGGGGCTACCATTAACTCTGATATTGACTAATGATTCCTTTACTTTGCTCAGTTTAAGTATCCCATGCCAGAATTTACGGGGTATTAAGGTGAGATGTGTTCTGCTATCAAAGGGCATGAACCTCCTGGCAACCAAATAATTTTTCATGCTGAAACTGTAAACCTCATGGAACTGGCATATCATTACTTTCCAAACGGGAGTTGGGCTAGGTGCCCTGGTTTCCAGCAGGGACAGGGTTGATCCTCCCCTGTCCCTAACCGGCACAGCCATTCCACCCCATGTGCCACAGGCCCAGCAGCAGCAGGGAGCTAGCCGGCAAGGGGAGGGGCCACAACCGGAAGCGGGTGTGGTGACATCACGGCGTAGGCGTATATATGGACGGGCAGCGCCAGGGTGCGTCTCAGAGGCGTCGGTGACGGTCGAGGCGGCGTGGGCTGTGGTCGGGATCGTATTCGTGTTTGTATCCTCCATCTGTGTTACTGTTTCCCTGCAATACCTGTTGTTTTGATAAACAGTTTTTATCTCAAACCCACGAGTCTGCATTTTCTTTTTCATCCTCTCCCCGCCGCTGGGGGGCGGCAGAGCCAACGGACTGCCACGTGGCGCTTTTGTTGCCGCCGAGGCTAAACCACGGCACTAGGCTATCCTGCATGCTACCGCACTCTTTGACACAAAAAATTCAGATTGCATTTACCTTTCTTCGCTAATAAATATGTAACTGTATTAACTCTCTCTTCCTTGACATTCCTACTGGAGTAGTAGCTTACCATCACATCTTATGAATATCAGGTGCATCAATAGCTCTTGCAATTAGCACAGATTTTCTTTCAGGACTCTCATATATGCCTTTTAACAATTCCTCATCCTGTTTTCCTCACAGAACTGAGTATTACTCTGTTAAAAAATGTGCTATGAAGGAGCTGACAATTATTTGTTGCTTTGATTAAACACTTTTAGTGAAGCCATTAATATCCATATGCATTTCTTATCTGCATGGGCAGGGGATTCCACCACAACTACCTAGACTGGGTTTCCTGGAAATGAGGCATCATATAGAAAGAACTTCTCTAGCTTTTTTGGTACTCAGTGGAGAGAAAAACACTTTCATAAGGCAAATAATTTCTTCTGATGACATGTATAAGCACCCATAACTCTCTAGAGATATTTTTCTCTCTCTGCCAGTCGTAAAGGGGGACCTAGGTGACTAAATTAAAGCTGATAAGTAATTTTTTAGAGGCTGCAGCTAGGTCAGATGAATCCCAACAGCTGTGTATTAAGTTTAGCACTTAGTGGAAAAATGTTCATATATCAATTAAAAAGGTCTGTATCAGAAATATAGCTGTGCATATGTATTTAAATATTAATATGTCAGTCTATCTAAATGCCCGTATACAGGTAAAGCTACATTATACTAATATGCACCAAGTAAATTTATTTCAAGATAAAGTTTCTTTGCGTCTCCTTCCTGACCTACCTTTCTATCTCTTCGTAGTCTGGAAGCTATCACTGCCTAAATACTTGGTATGTGGTCATAGTTTTCTTAACTTATTGAAGAAAAAGCATTTGGAAACATCTCACTCCATTGCATATTGCTTGGCAATATTCTATAGTGCAAAAGTGGTTTTAAAATTGGGTTGCTTCCTGTTGCTCAGCTTGTAAGCCTCAAGTCTTTATATAATTTTGCAGCTGTGAAATATCATTTCATTCTAAAGCTGTAAAGAAAATTGCTTCCTTCTCTGTTGTTCAGGCAGGACCACCAGGCAAAGGGGAGAAAGGATCCAGCTAGGGATTGTGCTGGCTGTGCCTGAGGTCAGAGCAGGAGAAAATGAGGGGCTGCGGTTCATGTACTCGCAGCATTTGTTGGGAACATGTTTGTGCCTTGAAGCACAGGAGCCAGCAGTGTGCACCCAGGACAGACATGGCTCTGTCAGTCTGTCCTTGCCATTCAAACCTGTTATTCAGCCATCCCAGCACCAGGCCTGTCCTTAGCCAGGAAACAAAATTATGCCAATGAAAGCAATTCTTTTTCGATATGGAAAAACGTCAGAAGGGGCTAGGATAAGATTAGCAAAACAATTTCCATTGCTGACCAAAGACAAATTTAAACCCAGGTCACCAAAGGTGAAATGTCATTACACCAAGTTATGCAGTTTTGACTTCCCGGTTAATCCTTATTTCAAGGTAATGAAACTCAACTGTCAGCCAGAATACTGTGTCCAGCCCCAGTATCCACACCTTCAAAAGGATTTTGAGAAATTGGAAAGTGTTCAGGAAACTGCTTCAGGAATGCTTTGAGAACTCTTTAATCCAGCAGACAAAGGCATAACAAGATCCAGTATCAGAAAGCTGTGTTTTGAAAAATTCACGTTGGAAATAAAGGGTATAAGAATTGCATAGGCAGGGAGGAACTCTCTTGGCTATCTCTGTTACAAGCTTTTGAGTCTAGACTGGTTTATCTTGTAAAAAAAGATCATCTTTTGCTTACCTGGAACTATGGATTTGAGGGCAGAATTAGAAAGATTCTTTAGATTCCCCTGGGCGTTGATAAGCATTATGTCAATGTAAAGCAATCCTTAATTTCAAACTTTATGCCTCAGACTTTCTCTTTTTGAGTATACACATAAAAGCTGGTACAATAGTCTCATACCCAAAGGAAAACCCAAGAAAAACTTTAGAGAAATTCTGATAATTGATTATTTTAAATTATGTTCTTCGATTCTTATAGATCAAAATATGTATTTTGTGTACCCACTCCTCCCTTTTTATTTGTTTGCACTAGAGGTGTGGGTTATGATCCCAACTTACGTATATGTTTGAAGTGCTTATGCTGATAAAAACAACTACAGAAAACAGCTTACTCTAAGACTTCTTCTTTCCACACTTGTTCAAAATCCACTTGAAAATCATAAGCTTATCAGATCTGGTCAGTATTTAGAGCCCTTAAACTGTATTATCATTAAAACAATTTACTGTAAATATACTCGAGACTATTTTTTTTATATATATATGATATGCTTATTGCAATAGTTACATAGTATTGTTTATGCTGCCTGAGTAGATGAGCAGTCTAACATATCCAGTGCAAATACTTGCACATTCAGATTGAAGTGTGGTATCTGCAGATGTTTGCTTGAATAAAACTTCATTACTTAACTTACGAAAAACTGCATAAGCAAAACTAAAATTATTTAAATACCTAAAAATATTCTCTGAGTACTTTGCACCAGTGCAATGAATGTTTAGAAGAATGTGGCATGATAAGTCAAAGACTTCCAATGCCTTCCTCCATTTTATGCATGATTTTTCTAGGTGGTATGCTGCCCCTTTTACCTACTGCTGCTTCATCTCTTCTTTCAGTGTAACTTTGGAACTGTCAAATCCTTCTGTCACCAGAGCTTTCTCAGAATTTTCCTCCCACCCTGACCACTCCAATTCCAGGTTATTCTACTCCAACAGACCCTAGATTTAGTAAAGTATATTGCTTGTGAAAACAAGAGGAGACATATGTGGAAGTTCCCTGTGACGTTCTGCTCATCTGCAGTGCATTTTTCTACTGCAGATGGCCAAGGCACCTGTATAAAGTATATGATACTTCATTACATGGAGTAATATTGCTGCTGTGTGTCTCAGGGGCTGCAGAAGCCTTATCTCTGAACACTAAGCCCCAGAAGCTTGTTTCTGAATTTCCTAATGGTTAGAGGGAGCAGCACTAAGCCTGTCTTCTTGTATAATATTTAAGCAGACAGTGTTGGTATTGAAAGCAGACTTGAAGATGTGCTTATATATTCAAAAGTCTGTATGTGTTTTTTTTTTTTCTTTCTAATTACATATATTGGGTTAATAGCAGGCAATAGTATGAACTGTACCTGTCTATCATATCTACACCCCTTCTCAAGAAGAGCATTCATAAGGTTGATCAATGAAAATACAGATCCAGGACTACAAGAAAGATAATTAGGAGGGGGTTTGTCTTCTTGTTTCTGGAATGATTTTAGGAGTCTAATCTTGTACCTTTAGCATGCAAATTTCTTTATATTCTTATCCAGACTTACTGCTGTCTATAGAAAAGTGGATTATTTGGATCCTATATAGCATGGCATAGTAAGAGAGGTTAAGTACGCACACCAGTACTGTCATTTTTCACTTGCTGAAGATCTTCAAGTACTTTGGAGCTAGAAGCTTTATAAATACCTGGTTGAAATCAAGTATGTCTCTTGCAGAAAGGACAATGCTTTTCCAAATACAATGTCTAGCACTCATAATGCTTGCAGATCCTGTAAAATAATAAACAGTCTTGCACTGCCTTGACTGCTTTGTGCTCTGCGTGGATGATTCCCTTCTTGTCCCTGTATAAATTAACGTTAGTTAAAACATATAGCAAATTGTATTTATTTTTGGCATAAAAATGGATTTACTGATGCACTTAAGCTTGACATATCATTATCTATAAACTGAATATTTACTAGTTGTTGGGTACAGCTACCTGAAGCACCCCACCCTTTGAATGTTTAATACTCTGGCAAAAATCCCAGTCTGTCACTGAAAAACTCCCTAAATAGTTTGCTTGAATACTCATAAAGGTCTGTTGCTTTTTGAGAATGGAGAGACATATGCATTAATTTAGATCCCAGCCCAGCCTTCCATAAGGAGGCAGGCAAGGCAGGTGAGCAACAAGTGGTCCACATGGAAGTCGGAGCAGTAGAACAGTGGACACTGATCTGACTGCCCCAGGCCCCTGGGGCTGGAAGATGTCACACCTTGCTCCCAGCATTTGTGACTGAGCTGTTCATGTACTAGATTTGCTCTTGAGATGTATCATACTCAGTTGTTCTGCTCTCTTATCTCCTATTTGTACCTTTGGCGAAAAGGACATAGCCAGCTCAAATTCAAGAAATTCCTAGCCTCTCCAAGGAGAGGAAAAGACAAATGTTTGTTTCTATTTTTTTTCTATTTTTTCTTAATTTCACTATATGTAAATATTCTCAATATATATACCTAATTTTCATTGCATTACACACAATATTTGGGATCATTTTGTTACTGATTTTTTTATTTAAAAGAAGGCTGTCCATAATGGATCCACCTATGGTCGACAGATCTGTTATTAACTAATAATAAAAATAAGAAGGAACTGTAAGAATGAAGGAACAAAATTCTATGTTACGTAATACACATATATATCTCAAAGTTTAGCTGGATAGTTTAGTCAGAACTGGGCAGACATTGCTGTGTGACACCAGGAGCAGAGACAAGGAAAAAATCCCATCATTTACATGGAGTTGATGAATGATGTATTAACTGTGCATAAATTGTTTAAAACAGGCCAGGCAGATTGACAAAACTTGGCAAAAATAGCTCAATCCACAGAGTTAAATTATGCAATAAAAACAAGCTGGTGCTATTCAAACTGGTACAATTCACTTTAAAAAAGGCAGAAATATTCCTAGATTCCCAACAAATCATAGATTCCACTTGTTTTGGCCAAATCTTGGTCCCTCTCTAGTTCATGCAATGCAAGAGAATGTTTTTGTCATAATACAAATTTTGTTGTTGTTCAGTTTTCCTGGTCCCTGAGCACATCTATTTATTTCCTAGGGTTATGAATACAGCATCTTAAGAAAATAACATAAGGGGATGTTGACTGGCCATTATGTTTACAAGGCTTTCTAAAGAACAGGACTTGCAGGGACAGTCATATGTGGCAAAAGTTACGTTGCAGAATATTCTGTGCTCTGTCACCTCATTATCTCATTCAGTAGCAGTTTAATATTATTTCTCCATAACATTCAACTGGCATGTTCATAATATGTTTGAAATATTGAAAGAGGATACTATCCTTTTGTTTAAATCAACAATTTCAGTGAAATGTTTGTGTGTTTCCCAAATCATCTACTGCCGTCCCTATCAGCGAGATAGACTTAGGTTTAATTAAAATATCTAGTTCAACTGCACCATGTGATATTAATAAACTTTTCCCTTGTGTACTGTACATATTAAATTGTTGTCATATGTATTCCACCCTCAATGTATCCCTGGGCAGGATTCTTGTAATTTAAAATCTGCCCTGCTGTTAGAAGGAGCCATCATTTTATTTGTTTGGTTGGAGCATCCTTGTCTGCTTGGGGTGAGGGTGGGCTGTGTTTGCTTTGGGCAACTCAAACATCTCCCACTTTGCTGTGTCCTATCAAGGAAGAAAATGCTAGTTAAGTTTGAAGGAGACATCGTCTCAGCCATGGAAAGCAATGGGCTACCTCAAGAACAGTAATAAGGGAAAGACTGAAGCACACAGTGTGAAAGAGTCAGAGCTTTCCTAATGAGGTGTAACAGAGACTTATCAGGCTGAGAATTGTCTTTTCTTCTTCTTCATAGCTGCTGTGACACAAGGACAACATGGTGCTTTGGGTGAGTCTTTTCCCCTTTGGGTTGTACTGCAATTAATTAGTCATCTTTCATCTTAGGGGAATTTTCAACTAATTTTCCTCTGAAACACCAGATATTTGAAACACTTCAAACTAAAGCAAGAGGCTGGAGCATGTTGTACAAAGATTACAATATCTATGGCTGGGTTATAGATCAGGTTTTGAGGGGACAACCACCAGAAGATTAGGAACTAACGAGGAGCAAGGAAAGGCTAGCTTTTGCAGCTGGAGACAAAATACCCCTAAGATTTTGAAACTTTATATTTCACTTTTTCTTCCTTTCCGATTGCATGAACTTGTGCTGTTTGGGTGTAGAGGGAGACGACATAAAAAGAGCACCACTTGTAAGAATCTCACTCAACACGTTTTTCATGAAAGAAATTAACCAGGGACTCAGTTAATTACTCACAGTTCTTGGAAGAAGCTATGTTGGCTGCCTTCCTGGTTCCACACATATTGCCTTTATTAGTCGTTATACAGCAAGTGAATCATACATGAGAGAGCTGGTCTGGCTCTAATATTTTGAGGTTATCTGGTCCTATTTAGTGATGTTCCCTAGAGATCCAGATGTCCCCACAGCCCTTCATGACAGTGAAGAAGGAAGAGCAACTCATCCCAAATGGACTTCTGCTCTCTGCTGCTCATCTCTCTTCTTCGGCTAGGTAGTCTTTCAATCCAACCAGAGAAAACAGAGATGGAGTGGATGTTAACTGGTCTCTTCATTTTAAAACTGCTGGAGTATTACCAAAACAGAGTGAAAAAGGAGTGACTACAGTTAATTTAGAAAAGGATAATGACAGACCTCAGATAGATTAACATTGGTTTATTCTTTTAATTGTCATTGAAAGTAGTTCTAAGCAAAATCTGTATCTATTTCATAGAGAGCATGAAACAGAAAATATAGGTCTGGACGTGTGCAACACTTTGGCATATGACATCATTGCTTTCACTCCAGATGAGTAATTTTCAAACGCTTCTGGGTAGCTCATCCTCAAACTGTTTTTGAGAATTCAAGTATTTTGTAAAGGTTTTATGACTGATTGTTGAGAAGCACATTTTGGACTCCTACATTCTGAGAAAGCAGTAGTGAATGTCTACAAACCTGTTATGCCTTAAAAGGGAATGACAGCATTAAGATTTCACACCTTCCTTCCCTCTTCTTTTTCCTGTTCTTCACTAGATGTCTCTTTTCTTACCAAAATCTCCTCAAAGCCAGTATGGCAACATGTACCATTAAGCCTTCACCAGGCTAAGTAGGAATCATGCCCAGGCTGGACAAAAAAAAAAAAAAAAATCCAGTCAAGGAAAAGTTTATTTCAGGCCCTGCGTAGACTCAACTTTTTCAATCCAGTAAACTGAATTTGTGAGTCTTCTGGAGAGTTTTCAAAGGTAGATGTGTGAGGAGCAATCATTTCCTCCAAGGAAACATACACAGGAGAGGCAACTTTTGAATACTTAAAGCCTAAGTTCCTGAAGTATGCAAATAGCCTCAGGTGACCTTGGCTCAAATGAAATTTTACTGGGAATGAAGTGAAAGAAGGTAAAGGCAGAGAAAGTTGCTAGCGCTTTCTTTTGCTTCTAAGGAGCACACAGAGTAATTTATGTTTGAAGTCAAAATCAGGCAAGACCGAGAAAGTTTCATTCATGTCTGCTGTGAAATACAAAGATGGCATTTTTGAAGGGAATAGGTTTATTCATGTTAATTGAGTTTATTATTGGGGGGTGAATGAGTTAGTTATTCACTCATGTCCCAGGGTGGGATGTTGCCCTGTCTCAGGTATAGATATATTTTAGAGTTAGTTTTCATAGCAGAGATAAAGTACTGGAAAACCAGACCCAAATTACCGCTGCTTAGAGTGCTTTTCTGGCTTGAATCCACAATGTTGGAAAGAACTCCAAATTAAAAAACAGGTGCACTATGTCCAAAGGCATTTAGGTGCCTAATTGTCTATGAAAACAGTACGAGCTGTTGAAGATCTTGACAAGTGTGATTAATCTTAAGGGGACACGACATCCTCCTGCATTCTCGCAGCTTCTCCTAAGCCATGACCCAGTGGTGCTGCTACGACCTATTCCAACATGCAGCTGAATTATCACACAGATAAGCTATGTGCCAAAAGCTCTGCGTCAGCAGTGGGATATCATGTTTTGTAATTCCCATTCAGCAAGGTGGCTATAATTGGAGTTATTTAGGAGCCACAAGTGGAATACTTGTGCAAAGTGACTATGGCTGGGGTGGGTCCAGCCATTGAGACTGAGGAAACTCAAGACTATCAGTCAGTCATTGAGGAAAGACCAACCCAAGGCTCCAGATGGAAAGTATGCTCAGGAAAACAGGGAAATCAAGGATAGCCCAAAACGAAGAGCAAATTGAGAGCAAGGCTAGGAAATGAAAGAGCTTGTATGAAAAGTCTCGGATAAAGATGAGTTAGGACTAGAAGATGATAAAGCGGCTTAGTTGAGAGCCAGGAACTGCACAGAACCAAGAGGATGCAAGAGGATGCAGTTTGTGGGGCGGTCTGCTGTGTCCGAATCAGAAACATAATCCAGCCCCCAGACAGTGAGGTTGCTCGGAACACTAATCTTCCAGGACAGTCTTAAGCCTAGCCCTGGCTACAGAGCTTGGCTGCTTAGTCAGGGCCTGAGAAAGGAGGAGATGTGCCTAACCTGACACAATCAGTTTGTTCATTTGGTGTAGAAAAGTCAATTTAAAAGCAGGGAAATTTTGTATGGTGGAATCACCAGATCTCTCAGGTTTCTTCTTTTCCATTTTACAAAACTCTGTGGATCAGGTCTCGAGCCACAAATGAGGTTGGGGTATGTGATGAACTGTACCATCTCTCAGCCTTCCTTTGGCTCTGGGGCTGTGCTACAGCCCTCTGTGTTCTCCAGGCATTCCTGCCAGAATTGTTCACAGATCAAGACAAGCCCTGCCTTCAGGGCTGCAAAGCAGAACAGAGTTTCTGTACAGCAGTGACAAAGATACGGTCCTTGCTGTGAAGGAGATGGGCACCAGTTGTTTGTGTTTTGTCTCAGTGTGAGACAAAAGACGTGGATTACACTCATTCCTGAATTGTGGCCACATCAGAAGTAGAATGCAGCCATGAAATCTGTAGATTAAAAGTAGGTATATGCTTCAACAGCTTGCTGAATTGTGGGTCCCCTCTGCAATTGCCAAAGGACTTTAAAAGGTTAGTATGTTAGTTTAAGTACAGCACACAGTAGAAGTCAGGCACTCACACTAGAAGAAAGATACAGTAATATCAATACTAATGTGCTTCATACTGATATTGCTGGGTAACTGCTATCTGCAGTATACAACTATTTTATTTTTAAAAATCAAACCAAAACCTGCACAACTGACTAAAATATTTTTAATAGCATAAAATTCTGGTTGTGGACCACAGCAAAGAATAAACATACTGTGTGTTTTCTATGTCAGATCAACACCCTGTGCAGTTCTCATTAGCCAAAGTGTCAAAAAAAAAAAAAAAAAAGTTGTTTAGAACTAGTAACTAGTCTTACTACTAGATGTGTGAAAGGAATATGCGTGAAAAACAAACATTGATCAAATAGAAAATGTAACATTCTTTTTTTAAAAATAAGGCATATAATGAGAAAATAAAAATTATTTATGAAGTCAAACGACTTTTAAATCTTTAAATTCCCCACATACCTTCTAGGATTATAGTAACCTGTGGAAGGTCATTATAGTTATAAGGGAAAAGATTAAATAAGCACTTAAGCAGACATAAATAAAACGGACAGGTTAAAAGCTATTAAATTGAACAAGACTAGAGGGAAACCTAATCAGTGCTGTAAAGGAATCCAAACTAACACAGAAGGAAACAAACACAACATTGAGAATGGCTAATGGGAAGTAGCAGCTCTGGAATCTTATGAAGTTCCAAGTCATCTGTACCACAGAAAGTTCCTGGTTTATAAGGAGGAGCGCAAAGAATCTGCTACAGGAAAATTTCCGTATTAAGTTCAGAGCTTTTCCCCCTAATAAAACAAAGCAGGAGTTAAAATCTGGATACAGATGACAAGAGATGATTCAAAACTAGTAGCTAGAAGAAGGCCTAAGGAATAGCTTGCCATGGTCTTTTCTTCAGCATCCTCTCGGCTGCAGAGCTGTACCCCTGCCTCCAAAACAGCTATCTATCTGTCAAGGGAAGAAAAGGGGACATTGAGAAAAGGGGTTGAAACTGGAATATGACTGAAGAGTAAGCATTCTCCCCAGGAAAAAGTCAGGGTGAAGGAAGGCACCACCTTCTGATTTAGGGAATATTGAAAGACAATCAGCCGGGCATCTGGATCAGGAGCACATGGGAAGAAATAGGTCTGCTGTAGAGGTGTCGGGGGGTGATGGAAATCCAGTGGCTGCTGTGCCGATTGGATTGCTGCTAGAACTGTAGCTTGATCTCTAAACTAGTGATTTAATTTCTCTCAGGAAAAATAAACAGGCAGCATGTGAAACAACAACGTATAATAAAAAGGAAACATTGTTTTTTAGTTACTCTTGTGTTCCAGAGGTGTAGATCTACTGGATTCACTGAGGGATGGTTTTGATAATAAAGCTTTTCAAATGAGAGATGGATTATGCCGCAAGTATGGATATTTCTAAATATGTCTGGTTTTATATATTTCTCAATATTTCTATTTTTATTTTTCTGACTTTTGCCTGAAAAATAAAATAAATAAACAAACCCATTTTTTTAACTAGTTCTGTATGCCCCAAAGAGACAAAAGTATGTGTGCTTTCTAGCAGAGGAAAAACAGCATACAATTTTGCGGGGGAAAAAAAATTAAATACAGAATCAATTAAAAATGTTATGGAGGCTACCATTTTAAAATGTACATGCTTCTGTCATGCAAAGGTATCTCTGGAACTCCATTGTCTGTTTCAAGTGCTACAGTCTGCCAAATTTGGATAAATGTAGACTTTTAATGGCACCTCATGTACCAAGGGGCATAATCATTACTTAACAGCATCAGCTAAATGCAGGTCATCGCATTAATTAATGGTGCATCTGTTATAACTGATCATTTTGTTCTCCCTAATTTTAATAAGCAATTTTGCGAACATGTTTACTGGAAATATTACGACATCCTCCTGCACTGAGAAAACCCAAAGGGCCTATTTATCTGGTTCAGCTGTATTCTTGTTTAAACAGAGGGTCATGCTGAAACCAAAGGATTACCATTTTGCCCAGAAGACAGGTCTGAGATTTGACTCGAGTATGGCGCATCTGTGGGAGGGAGAATCCTTTTCCACAGGCCACTTAAGTCATCCTGAGCGAAAAGAATACCAACATCAAAGTTGCACCGAGGAATGACAATCACAGCCGCTGCAATTTAATAACCCTGGATTCAGGAAGAGGAGGCTTAGCATCCTGATTTTATTTTCTGGGCATGCCATGATTTGACGTATAGTTAACCGAGACAGGCCTAGGAACCCAAACAGTGTAAGAAAAGCAAACTAAAGTCGGGCAAAGAATGCTTTGTCCTACCTCAGATTTAGCCCTCAGGTGATCAGGCGCTGCATGCTTTTAATTTTACGAGCTAGGGGTATTTTCAAAAATGTTCGGAGAACAAACGCGTCTGAATATTGAGCGTGACACAAAATGTCATGAGCGCTTAAAGTTGCAGGTCCTTTCGGCCGAAGGAGGAAGATGTGAAGGGAAAGGGGAGCGCGTTTGGGCAGATCCAGAGTGAGAATGTCCCTGCATAAACAAAAGGCTCGGGATTGGACGTCGTATTAGGGAAAAGGCGGGGGTGGGGGGAGAGGGGAGAAAAGAGAAAAGGCGAGGGGGGTTAGGTCTGCCCACCGGGCTGCGGGGCTGGCGGCGGGCGGGGAGGAGCGGAGCGGAGCCGCGGGCGA
>VXBW01006284.1:591534-604539 GCA_013400375.1 Thinocorus orbignyianus
TTTTTTTTTTTTTCCTCTGAAAGAGGAGAAATAAACTGAATGAAAGTTGGATGAATAGTCAGGTGGACTTCAGCCTGACATATGACTTCAGCAGAGATTCCCTAAGGAAAAGCCCCAGGTTAAGAATCCCACAGTCCTCATGAGAATCGCAAAGCAGCAGGTGCAAGACCAAGCACAGTCTGCACAGAGCCCTAATTAGCAAGCTGGTTATCAAGCCGCTTCAAGGCTATTTCTTGCTAAACCAGGGAGAAATCAACATCAGGTCGCAGTCTTGTCTTCCCACCAGTTCCGTTAGGGGGTTAGTTTGTTGCCTGAACTCCAAAAGTACACATCCCCTGAAATACTTGCTTAGAATGCCTGATATATTTTAATGCAGATGCTTTGCTTGCTAAACTTGGTGTGTAGTTCCCCGGCTTACCTTTCCTCATCTCTTTCAAGACGTTGAAGAGGAGTAATAATATTCTAAGATTTTAAAGATGAGCTCTCAGAGAAAAAACAGTCAAATAGAAGTAAAGAACAGCAATCTATATATTACTGAGAGCCAAGACGTGAGGGTTCTGTCTCTAAGGGTTCAGGCTCTGAGCAAGGGACCTCTCTCTAATTTTTGTTGCACCTTCTTCATGAACTGTCGTTATCCAAGAAGTGCAGCGAAGTCTTAAATTCTAAACATTTGTGGAGGATTACGGTGAAGCTGAAGAGAGCAGACCAATTTGCTGAATCTCCGTTGTATGAGTGAGAAACGTAGCAGGTCGAATTTTGTCTTCTTGCAACTCTTGGAGCCTGCTGATCATGCAGAGCTCTTGTGCATGGGGTTGAAGTACATCTGGTAACAGTGAGGTTTGCTCAGCCTTCCATTGCAGCATGATAAGTAATTGAAAGGTGTGTCAGTGAAAAGCATCAGTAAGACCTCTAAAAGGGTGCCACAAAAATAAATGCCATTAACCCTAGATTTTGAGCTGGTTGATTTAGCTGACCTCTTTAGTTTTTATTTATCTTTCAAATAGACTGTGCTGTCATGCAACATGACTTCCAACGTGGAATAGAACAAAGGTACGAGAAGCTGAAGAATAAAACTCAGGAGATTTGTGTTTTAATCCATGCTATCACGTGAGGGTATAAATTAGGGTCTGAATTGCTAATTAAACTATATTGATAAATCCTTCTTTTGGAAAATGCTTGGTTTCAGCTACCTTCTGTCAATGCTTATGAAAATGTAAATCAAGTAGATACAGAGTGTCCTTTTCTGTAATAAATAATTTAGTCTTGCTTTGGTTTTGCTTGATAAATTTGGTAAGTGTTAAATTCCAACTGCTCAGTTTCATGGTTCTCCACGCACTGCTACTAAATTCACATTGAAATAATTCTAGTTCAAGCATCAGAAGCTGTTAAATTCCAATTTGGAATCGGTAAATTGGAATTGACCAGTTTCAGATGCTTGAGTTAGAATTTTTTCAATGAGCAGTTCGAGTCACAGTGCACATTTACTGACAACTGAAGAATCACTTCAAAAGCAGCACAAAAAGGTCTTTCACTTTGCTCTCACAGATGCTCATGGGTGTGGTTGTGCATTTATATTAGTGTTGTCATTCATATCCAGACTGTACTCTTGACGCCAGTCTTCCAGTTGTTCCCACTTACTGTCCATCTCTATATATCTCATGATGGGCCAACTGGATTCCTTTAGGATGAATCTAAGCTAGAAGATATGCTTGAGTCATAGCTGGAAATTCAGTTCGTGGGACCAGACAAGAGCTTGTCTGAAGTAAAACCCTATAAAATGCATGGAGGGTTAATATAAGGTCTTCCGTGTTTCAGTGTTTTGCTCTGTATGTCTGTTGGGCTGTGCTACCTACTGACATAGACCTGGTCCATTTGTAGTCGACTCGTACTGATGCGTGGTACAGTTTGAAGCAGATAGTAGCCATTTTTCCCAGGGGTGTGGGCTAGTCTCTGCTTCTTGCCTACACATGTGTTACCAAGAAGCTTCTTCTGGCTCAGCAGTAGACCACAGCCCTGCAACAAACTGTGGCTGCCCTACTTACTGTGTACACACACAGATCTCCCTTCAGTTCCAACAGAAGATGGGCTAATTTACTGTTTTTTTTAAAGTCTGGCATGTCATAGAATGTCATAGTGGACTATTTTTTGAGTATGAACTTTGGATAATACAGCCTTGTCCTTGTCTGGTGAACATGAAAGCGGGAGTTGCTTTTGGAGAACTACTGGTGCTTCTTCATGGTTGTTTGCCTGTCACTGGCTGTAGCTCTTCTGCGTATAAAGGTTCACAAGGCTGTGTTTATGTTCCTCATTGCATTTGGGAGTGGTGAGAAATGTTGGCTTGAAACTTAAAAACTGTCATTTAGAAATGCTGTTCTGTGTTTTGTGGGTGCAGCATCTTGGTTGACTACAATTCCCATAGCACACCAGAAGTATTGCTTTGGAGGAAGAACGTGCTGCTTGTGGTGGCATTTCTGGGTCCCCTGCCCATGATGGGGAACATCCCCTGGCTCTGGAGTCCAGTTACCCCAAGCAGGTAGGAATGTGTGATGCCCAGGGAGGTGTTTAGAAACATCCACTTAAAATTTAAAGCTTATTTTTTAAAAATGCTACACTTTTTTTTTCTTCCCACTCTAAAACTCTTCAGTTCTCTGTTTAGTGATTTGGCTGACTTTTTGCACTTTCTTGTTTTTCTTTAGTTTGCTTCTGTTGTGAAAATTACTTGAAATTGAAAGATGATTTTGTTAATTGTAAACTGTTATCTTTTCTGTGAAGACATTTCCAACTAGAAAATAGATTATGGGAGCAATTAGGGATCAAATCCTTCTCAGTCAGTAATGCAGGACTGTCATCATTGCTACAAAAATTGGACTTCAGTTTTATGTACATTTTCACAGGAATCGTGCTGGAAATCATAGGGCTGTGTGTGTATAGCATGCATGATATGAAGCTCCTCCTTGTTCTGAATCAGTGTTACTGCTCCAAGACTACTTTTAGAATGCAGAAAATGTTGTGCTGTTTGGAACAATAGGAACTGAAAAGCAAGAGAGCTTTTTCTTCTCAGATGACTGTATTTCTGTTGCTAGAGGTTGCCTACTCCAAACCTTGTTGCGATACTTAGCTTCTCTGTGGGATGAAGTGTAGATTTTAACATAAATTGTGTAGATTATGGATATGTCACTTGAAGCCATGCTATTTCTTGTTCTCAGTGCGTTAAGTCTTTTATTACCAGTTTTTTGAGAAGATTTCTTAAGCCAGTTTCAGAAGGGGAAACAAACCATAAGAATCTGTCTTGCTTCAGGAGGTCAAAACAGAGGGCAATGTGACTTTTGATATCCGGCGTGACGCAGTCACGGAAGCTTCAGTTGTAACCTGTCTTTGTCCAAAAGTCATGTCACAGCATCTACTTTTCACATTCACTTTTTTTTTTTTTTTTCTGCTGGGCAAAACCATGCTTATCTATGAGATTCTGTATTATTTTTTTTTCCCCTGTTGTGGCTGTCTACATGATATCTGTAAGAGTTATAATGGCATATTTTAGATTAGTCGTAAAACTAAGGGGGATTTACTAAGGTCAGTCTTTCATAGAGGCTACGCTGCCACCTAGAATTAGTTATACCATAAATGTATATGTTGTATAGAAATATGAGTGCTACTGTCTTTACTACAAACTTCTTTATAGAAAGAAAAGGTAAATTTATCTCCAATTCCAGACACTTTTAGAGTCATTATTCTTTAAGAAGTGAGTATTTTGAGAAACCATAACTTGTAAGAGAACTAAGGGGAAGTTAAAACTGTGATGCATTCAAATACAAAGAGACTTATAAAGATTACATTTCTGCCTATTTTGTGTTAGAGAAGTGGGAGAGGTAAAGTACACTGGAAAAGAAAAATACATTATTTACCTTCCAAATTTCATTTTGGAACCAGTTTTTATTGAGTGTGTTGGGCAATGCACAAATATAACATCTGACTGTGGATTTAACAGCAATAAATCTTAAAAATTTCCCGAATTTTTAACTTCTCTTAAAACTTGGAAATGGCATTTGTACAACTCATGCAGAATGTGTTGTTGACCTTGCCTTGTACAAACACTTGCTAGAGTTGGAAAGCTGTATTGAGCTGGTGCTGCAAGTGAACTGCCCTTCTTCATATGTGTGCAGTTTTGTTGTGGATTCCAGCCATGTCTAGTCTATTCTATTACTCTGCTAAAGTGCTATTATGGTAATGCTAAGTAGCCTGATATTCTACAGTAGTGCTAACAAAAAAAATAAACAGCATTGTAAAAATTCTGCATAACCATTTTTGGCATGAAGCAGCATTTTTTTCCTGGTGCAAATCTCAGACCTAATCTCATTTCCAGTGAGGCCAAAACACTAGTTCGGCTTAGAGTTGAGCAGGATCCTGCCCATAAATCTGGCCAGTCTCCATAGAGATAACATCTGGAAAGTAGTCATTCGAAAATATGTGGGAGAGCTTGGGACAGGGGTGTAAATAGTGGGTCAGAGCTTCTATCCAAATGAAAACATCCCAGCTCTCAGATGTCAGACATCCTTGCTCTAGGCATGTTTTTTGTTATGATCCGTCTATCGTTTGTCAGTTCCTGTTCTGTCAACATAATTTGGAGCTCAGTGTCCCTTGCAAGGAACAAGAAGAGGTTGACAGACAGAGAAGACGGAGAATATGTGAACATGTTGCATGACTTAATGGATACATCCAGTCTTCTCATAAAGCGAGAGATGGCTATCGCTCGTATTTTGATTTAATTTGTTCTCTGGCTGACACCTTTCAGATTACTACACGCCATGGCTTTATACTAGGCCTGTTTGTTGACTTTGGTCTATTTTCTTCATTAATGAAGCCCATGGAAACTTTGCCTGATCCTTCAGCGAGAATGGCTTTTGCCCAGATGTTTTTAAGAGTGGATACTTACAAACAGAAACAAATTCTAAGCACCTTGGATTCTGTGTAGGCAGGTTGTTGATCTGCCTCTAATATTTCCACTCGTAGCTGAAGCCAAGCCTTAAGTAAAGTCATAGCCCAGAAGTTGTGACTTCTTAAGGGTATCTGAAGCTGAAGATTCAAATGTTGTATAAACTGATTATTAGGAAAGTGTATCCTTTTATTCAAGAATCACAGAAATTATGTGAAAATAGGACCATGGTATGCTACCGTGTGAAGGACAAATGCACACAGCTGGAAAATGAGCTAGTTTCTGTCATCTGAAATTGTGTTTCTTTCAGGTTCCAAAAGCCCCTTCAGCCTCTTACATGATGTTATTCAACAGCTCAGTTTAGGTTGTTTTGGTTTTTTTTAACTGTAAGACAAATCCCACCTTTGTCTACCATAAATTCCTCCCAAGTGAAGAGAAGCTTTAAATACAAATTGTACCAAAATAAATCCCATTTGATTTTCTTTATCCGCCTTTTATTTAAAGTCGTCTGCACTTGATGTTCTTTCTTCTTGAAGGAGCACTAAAAAAGCTCCTTCACAAGTGACAGTCTGCTACTTTCTGAATTCTACGCTCTTCAATGCAGGTAGACTGCTTCCAAGTAGAAAAATATTTTTACGTTGGTTTTTCAATAGCTGTATTTAAAAGTATGGTATGTGCAAACACTATTTTGAATACCTATCAGAAATTGACAATCTCGTCTTTATAAAAATAGTCTTGGTTGGTGTTTTTTTTCATATAAAATCTACTATTTTGTAAAACTTAAGTTTCATTGGAAACAAGTTTATTGTACCATTCCAAGTTGAGCCTAGTTCTTTTCTGGACATTCTAAAGTTTCTTTAAAAGAAGAATATGATATTACAGGAAAAATGTTAGTCTTGTTTGCCAGAGAGCTGTACTATGTTTACTATAATAGGATTAAAGGAAATTTGAAAGTCAGTGCTAGCTCAGTGGGAAACTGATAAACACACATTGTACTTGCAGGAACATTCTGCCCAGTGGTATTAGGAAATTTATCACTATTTATTTAGCAGTTCAGACTTTATTCGACAAACAGATTGGTTGTCCATTTAAAACTATGCCAGAGGTATGAAAGACTTTACAATATGGATGTGATTTGCGGAATCTGAACTATTATCCTGGCATAGCCATCTCATGTGGTTTAGGATTGGGACTCTTGTATCATAGACTCTCAAACAAGGAGTCTGTAGCTTATGGATCCTGTTGCTTTCCAAAGTCTGTGGTTTGATTCCTGGCATGTCTGGTTAGGTCAGCTATTATAGCCACAGTCATAAACAGTGATTTTCAGAATCTGAGCAAGCTAGACAAGGGTGTAACTCCTTGGAAAAGTTATTCTCGAAGAGGCAAAGCCAGCAATATCTCTGGATCCATATCTGGTATTGGCAGGCTTGAGAAGCAATGGCAGTCCAGTCTCGTATTTACTAATGTTTGTTTATTTGTGCCTTGGCCAATGTTTCAACTAGAGAGTGAATTCTGGAGAAAGAAAAGGCCGCAGGGATGACTTTCCGTTCCTAAGTACATGTTAAGAGGTCATTTTTACATGGACACAAATGTGGCTTACAAATCGGTAAAACAGAATGAAGTAATTTTGCTATGAAAAGGAATTTGCGTAAAGGAATGTATTTTTTTTTAAATATCAGGAATAGAGGACAACGCATAATCACAAGGCAATACATAAGCTACTATTGCGAATGTTTTCATCACCTCCAAAATGGCAGATATCTTGCAAAAGTGGGAAGCTACTCACTGTGTATTAGTAGGAACTTTAGGATGGAATCATTGTTTATTATGGAAGCTACTGCTGTGAGCTCTTCACGCTGTGCGTGTTAATAAAATTATTTGTTAAAAAGGAAATTAGAGAAATCATTTTGTTTCTAGGCTGCTCTCAGCTTTGAAATATCTTAGAAAAGTGCCTAAAAAGCAAGGATCTTTTGTTTTGTTTGAAATTTGTGGATTTGTATGCTATCCATGAAGCAACTCCAAAATGCCCATTTCCTCTCTGGCTTATTTATGTTGTGAATGTGAGCTGCTAATTTGCTTCAAGATTTTCAAATCTGAAGAAATCTTTTTCATGCTGTTCAATGCACTTGTGCTGTGGAGGAATAGTCTAATTTCTCCTGCATTCCTCTCCCATCCAAAATGATCTTTAAAGGTCTGTGGAATCACTAGAAGTGACCCTTCGCCATCAGATGAATTATCCTTTTGTTATGGTCCGTGCCTCTCTATCGTAACAACAGCCATAGTGTGGACCAGCCTGTTGTGGAGTCTCTGACACTGCCAACAACAATGGGAATTTTCACTTTGGTTTTAGCTGCTGCATTCAGACAGTGGAACTTCAAATTCATGGATGAGAAGTCCATACCAGGGCTTTCCTGTCTCAAGGGAGACCATTGTGTATCCAATTCCACTGGCAGTCCAGGCTTCAGGTCACGATGGGGCAGAGTTCTTCTGCAGATCTGTCCTGTGCAATTTCACCTGCAGATTGAAGAAATCTCTATCTTTAATTAAAAGAAAATATGTTGCCTGTTTGAACTCTTCTGCTTAGCTTCATCCTTATAGATAGGCTACAATCAGAGTGCTTGCAGTTCGCTCCATTATATACAAATTGTAATTCAAGGCTGCGGCAAGTTGCCAGTTCATCTCCCCACTCGGACGCCAGCTTCGTCTACTCGTATAAATAACTGGATAGCAGTCAAACGTGATTGACTTAAGCTGTTACTTTTTCTGAATGTGTAAAATATAGGGAGCTTGAGGTGCTGATGCTGTGCTTGTTGGTTTTTTTTTTCCCCACACCGAAATTTAAGCATAATTGTTGAGAATATTGAAATGTATTTGTCATTGTATTTATCATGGTTTAGATTTATCGTTACTGTTTACAGGACAATGCAAAATTACTTGTTTTTATTCTTGTATTAGAATATGCATGGTTAGGTTTATACTAATTAAAGAGAGGTTTAGTTTCTTGATAAAAGTGAACTGTAACTTAAGATACTTTGGTTAAGAAGTACTTTAAATTAGATTTTTTTTTTCTCCAACATATTTAATTTTTCCTTTAAAAACTGTTTTTTCCTTGAAAACTGATTTATTTTACCATAATTAAGGCTGCTGGCTTAATTTGAATATCGAATGCACTATAACTTTGGAACTTCTAGGTGCGTGATATGAACTGTTAACATATATAACAATTAGATAAAGAATGCTGGTGGATTTTTTTGGGTGAGACTCATGCTTCAATTCTGCTTTTAAATAAGTAGTATTTTCTTGCTAATTGTAAACCTTTCCTAAAGCTTCTACGATGACCTTTTGCCTTCATCACATGACCAATTTCTCTGAGGTGGCAGAATGTAATAGTCTCTTAAAAGGATTAATGGTCCACTGAGTATTCCTGCTTTGTTATGCTGCCTGTGGTGTCACTTTAGCTAGTCACAGGTCTGTACTTCTGCTGAAGGAGTTGACTTGCCCTTGGCTCTGCTGCTGGCTGCTCAGTTGTGTCTTAATTCTGTTACAGGCTTTCTTTGTGAGGTTTGGTGTGTCTAAAATGGTACACCCAACATCTACAGGAAAGTGGCTCAGAAATTGTGCTGTAAATGTTCAAAACACTGTATGTCCTCTAGCTGACAGTATTCTTAAGTGCAAACTCCTTGCATGGTGCCTTGAAAGCCTTGTTAGTACTACTATCTAGACTACTTGTTAGTAGTCTAGATAGACAGGCTCAGTTGTTGAGGTTTGGAAGATCTTTGAATGAGGTTGCTATTTAGGAGGCAGCCCAAAGACCAACATTCTCAATTTTTCTGAACAATGGCACGAGCTAATAAGGATAGTGAGGCACTGGAACAGGTTGCCCAGAGAAGCTGTGTATGTCCCATCCCTGGAAGCGTTCAAGGTTAGGCTGGACAGGGCTTTGAGTAGCCTGCTCTACTGAAAGATGTCCTTGTCCATGGCAGGTTGGGGTTGACTGGATGATCTTTGAAGATCCCTTCCAACCCAAACCATTCTGTGATTCTATGATTAAATAAAGCTGTCATTGTTTGAGCAGAACCTGATGGGTGACTTTAAAGGATGTAAAAACTGTTACTGTCTTTGAACAGTTTTTTAAAAAAGTATTAAAGCCTTCTATTACAAGCTGCTTATTACAGTGTGATACATGTGTGTGTAAGCAAATAGGAATAGTATGTGAAAGAGGTAGCCGTGAACTTATGTGCAGATGCAAAAAGATTGTGATGTTTTGCTTTAATGCAGTGGCTTATTCCTGCATAGAGAACAGCGGACTGCTTGAAGAGAATGCAAAAATACTTTTATATTTTCAAAAAAGGCACTGTTAACTGTGCCATCTATATAGTGGGAATTTCTGCTCTGCTGTCTTCATTATTTAACATTTCTAACCTGGGACATCCAAAACATTTGTTTATGGTTTACAGTAGGTCACCCATAAATGTAAAATATATTTTCGGTGTAGTAAAAGAGACAGCAACAAATAATTGCACTCACACTTTTCCCTTTTGAAGCAGCATATCTAAGCTCAAGTACTGTAAAGAAGGGAAGAGGGGATATGCTCCTGATGAACTGAATTATTCCCTATATATATTGTTCTGAAACATTTCCATTGTACTTTTTATTCTACAAGATTCTGGAGGTAGTTCTAAGTTAACATCATATTTAAGTGGTAACTTTCAAAACAGCTATGTAAATACATAAAATTTAATTCTGGAATTATTCCATCATTTTTTTGCTGAATTGCATATATCATAAAACTCAGAATGAATTTCAAATTTGAGTGAAACTAACCTAGGTATTTTGAGCTATGGAGTTACCCTATCAAAGATACATCCACTAAAGAGTTGACATTTACACTTCTGAACTTCATTCTTTTAGAGTCACCTTATTTATAGCAAGATAAATGCACTTTCAGCTCTAATTGCACAGAGTGGCAGAAAACATTCTTTGAATAGCGTAAGTAATATAAAATATATTTTATCTGGGAAACCTCAGAGGATCTATTTATTCAAGAAGTTAGGAAAATTTAAGGGATGTATACTTACAGCCTGGATTTCAGAATATACAACTGCTGCTTGCGCAGTTTAGGAGGACACTTAATTTCTTTTAATTAAATAGTATGTTTTAAACATCATATGCTGTGCTTTCACAGAGTTTTTAGGACAGATGTCATGCCATGCTAGGAATATATATGAGAACTTGAAAACTACATTGACAAAGAAAATCCAAACAGATTAGTGCTTTTATGCAACTGAAAAAACCCCCAAAAATGCAAATAGTGACGGAAGGGAAGAATGAGTTAAGCTTTTCACTGGTCTGTCAGATTTAACTACAAGTTAAATTCCAAACTGTTTATGGCTACAGAATTGGGGGGTAGCGGTGGTGTTCAACAAGTGTTTTTGGTTTTTTTAACTGTCTTTAGGATTCTTTTTGTTCATTATAAACTGTTCCCCTCACTCAGTCACTGGTTGTTTTAAATATTTTTAAATGGAAATGCAACGTATTTCCCAATGCATACTTACAAAGGGGATCTTTATTGTAGGATATCTGGCTTGAAGCTAACAATCTCTTAGGACATAATCCTTTTCTAGTTTATACATACAAGTTGCTGTTGTTATGGCTTTTCATCAAGAAGTCAAATGGGATCTATTCCTCCGTAGGCTTACTTGGTTAGCACATGTGAGGGAACTCAAATCTAACTGCTAGTACATTTTATGTTGTGTAACCTTTGCAAGTATTCATTGCATGTTAACTCTTGACAGATAAAATTACTTACTATTGACTTGTCTTTGAGGGATGATTTACTTTGTCACTATTTAGTCATCTTCCTGCTACATTGAGACAGCGGTCTCTCTCCAAATCGTCTTGTGGCATGCAACTATTTCCCTGATATGAAGTTGTAGAGATCTGCAGGAGGAACGTGCAGGGGAAAAGGGAGAAAGACAAATGTTGGCATGTTTTTGAATCTGCACTTAGGACAGCAGTCCGTGGTGCCTGTTAAGAGGAGGGTTGTACTTTTGTAGCTTTTGCTTGCTTCTGTTTCTTGGGCTGTTCTTGAGGAAATGTTGGAGTTATGAGGAGAGAAGGATTAATTATTTAGCCATTTTTTCTCTCACTACTTTTGCCTTTAGGATTATATTATTTTGCTTCATGAAAAAAATACCTCAAATTAAGAACCACTGTGACATTGCTTCTCTGTCTAGGTCACCTTCTCATATCAGCTTACCCTTTACTTAAAATATGTCTGTTAGCCCAACATTGCATATATATTTACATATAAATATATATATATCCGTATATGCGTATGTACACATACATATATACATGACTTGCAATAAAACCTTGATATGTGCATACATTAATGAAAGGAGCCTTTTGCTTTTATTTTAGATATTTCAGCGTGGTCTCTGAGTAACTTAGGAACAATCTAAATGTATCTGGCCCCTCTGGCACTGTTTAGATATGTGGAGGGTAAAAGTAGCCTTTGCCTTCTTTCCTTCCACCTATTATCACTATGCAGAAGACTGGTCGATTATGAAGGTCAAATGAATGCTACAAATAACAATGTCTAGAATGCTAGTTTGGGAACGTGGAGCCACAATTTTTTTTGTTTCATGTTGGGCAATTCACCTTAAATCTGTATTTCAGTGTGCTTAGTCTTACAGACCAAGAATTTTGCAGGGTCCTTGCTCAGCCTGTGAAGCTGGATTAAGGTGACAGAGCCTGGATTTGATAAGCCTTGCAGAAAAGCACAAGAGTAATAGCTAAAGGTAATCTGTTTTATGGTAATCTGCCTAGATGGTTTCCAAACAAACTGGAGTGCTCTGTGAACTGAGCCATGAAGTGTTATGGAAATGCAAGCCCTGATTTTCCAAAGCAGCTGCTTTGGAATGTGGAACTGAGCAACCTAAATAATTCAGTAGAGGCATCACCGTAAAGACTATTGAAGAACCTAAAAATTAGGTGACCTGCATCAGGAAATCCCACAGGTGAGGCAGACACCTGTATTCTTTGTGCTGTCAATAGAGAGAGTTCCGGGATTAGGTTTATGGTGTATGTTAGTCAATGTATCAAGTTGGGGAATTATTAAACTTCACAGGAAGTGAGTTCTTCTGTGGAGGCTCCCACAGAAGTGCTACAGAGAAAAAAGGTGGCAGAAATGTTGAGAAATACTGCAAAATGCTTCTTAATGCTCTCATATGTGGATCTGTCTGCTGAGATTTTCTTTCTGTAAGGCAAAAGGTGGAACTGAAGGCTGGGGAGGATCACTATGGGGGTTGAATGCATAGGTTAAATTACACTCTGGAACTAAAGGTGATAAAATCCTCAGAGCTATAAGAAGATGTAACCAGATCCAAAGTACAGCTAAACACATTTTACCCCCTCCCCTCCACTGTCAAATCCTTACATAGGGAATGGCCCCTGGTGCCAGTGGCCAGAATGTCACAGTTCAGAGCTGGTGAGCCTCTCAGAGGCTGTTGGGATCTTCCAGATACTTTTGAAGATCACTGAACGTGGTTTTACTTCAAGATGAGAAAGTCCTATATAGCAATCAATTTTCCATGTCCAAAGTTCAATTGGGAGCTGCTCGCACAAAGGAACACAGATACCGAATTCTTCATTGATGCTGTATTAGCATTGCATGAGGAGAGATTAGGATCAGCCCTCCTTTGCTTAAATGATTTGCCTGGTAACAGCCAACTGGCAGAAACTAGGGCCTTCCAGCCAGGAAACTGTACCAAACAGGACACTCATGTTATGAAGCCTACAATTAATGCACACGTTGTGGGAAAGTTAACATTACCTTCAGAAAAATAGTCAGTTATTTGTCATTATCGCCAAAACTGAAGTTAATGACTTCAGAAGGTCTGGCACCTCTGATGTCAGATATTAATTTTGTTTCACTGAAATCTATGAAATCAATGGGATGTGGGGGTTTCTAATTGCATTTTCATGTTACACCTCACTGTTTTACTCATAATGGTCTTCCATAATGGTCTTAACTTCCATTAAGTTCTTCCTAATCCTGATATCTAAGATTG